>CAUYRH010120176.1:0-43846 GCA_963574655.1 Perodicticus potto
TTTTTTTTTTTTTTTTTGAGACAGAGCCTCAAGCTGTCACCCTGGGTAGAGTGCCGTGGCATCACAGCTCACAGCAACCTCCAATTCCTGGGCTCAAGCGAGTCTCCTGCCTCCGCCTCTCAAGTAGCTGGGTCTACAGGCGCCCGCCACAATGCCCGGCCATTTTTTGGTTGCAGCCGTCATTGTTGTTTGGCGGGCCTGGGCTGGATTCGATCCCGCCAGCTTAGGTGTACGTGGCTGGTGCCTTAGCCCGTTGAGCCACAGGCACCGAGCCGGATTTTTTTTTTTAATGGCAGAATCTGGAGGAAGGACATGAAGATGTTTATTTTCCATTGCTGGAACTCAGATGTTCCCATCACATTCAGTCTGGGGTCCCCAAAAGCTGAGCCCAAGACTAAGGCTTGGTGAGAATGGGTTAGCCAAGAGGTGCCACAGGAAGTTTGAGTGATGTGCAGAGGACAAGTCATGACAGGGATGGTCATTAAGTTGTCACCGTGTTGGTAACAAGGGTTTGGCATCCCTGGAGAACTCAGAGGGACCTTAAGATTCATGCCTTGGAGTGGTCACTGCCAAGCTTGGCCCCTCTTCATGACCCCTCATGCTGTTGCCATTAGAAACAGAGACAGAGAGGTGAGACCTTGAGCCCACCCACCAGAAATGGTCAGCTGCAGCCGTGCTGAAATTAGAGGGGGCTGAAATATGATCCAAAAAATTTCTGCTGCACGTCAGGCACAGTGGTTCACGCTATAATCCCAGCACTATAAGAGACTGAGGCAGGTGGATCGCTTGAGCTCAAGAGTTTGAGACCAGCCTGCGTGAGGATAAGACGCCCATCTCTACTAAATTAGAAAACAATTAGCCAGGCATTGTGGCAGGCACCTGTAGCCCCAGCTACGAGGGAGGGTGAGGCAGGAGGATCCTTGAGCCCAGAAGTTACACAACAGCACTCTAGCCTGGGACAACAAAGAGAGTCTCTGTCTCAAAAAAAAAAAAAAAAAATGCTGCAGAGGGGCAGGGATTGCTCAGTGTCATCTGGGACAGGCCAAGTTAAGACTGGAGGGGAGGCTCGGCGCCTGTGGCTCAACGGGCTAAGGCACCAGCCATGACACCTGAGCTGGCAGGTTCGAATCCAGCCCAGGCCCGCCAAACAACAATGACGGCTACAACCAAAAAATGGCCGGGCGTTGTGGCGGGCGCCTGTAGTCCCACCTACTTGGGAGGCGGAGGCAGGAGACTTGCTTGAGCCCAGGAATTGGAGGTTGCTGTGAGCTCCAATGCCTGGAGAGATGCCACAGCACTCTATCCAGGGTGACAGCTCGAGGCTCTGTCTCAAAAAAAAAAAAAAAAACTGGAGGGGAAAACAGACAATAAACAGGTAAATAAAGACATCACAAGACAATTGCAGGAGTAATAAGATCTTGGAGAGAAGTAAAACAGGGTCATGGGTGTAGAGAGGCGAAGGCGGCCTCTGAGGTCAGAGCATTTCCTGGGAGAGGTGACACTGAAGCAGACACCTTGGGGCTTGAAGGAGCCAGTAAAGAGCTGCAGGAAGCGTTCTCTGGGGCAGTGATACAGCCAGGGCAAAGACCCTGAGGTGGGATGACCTTCGAAGGTTCTACCAACAGCATTGGGCCCTGGGTGGTGAAGGGAATGGATGGAATTCCAGCCAGGGGAACTGGGGAGCCATGGATGACTCTTGAACAAAGGAAGGATGTGATCTGATTTTCTTCCCTTTTTTTTTTTCTTTGAGACAAGTTCTCTGTTTGTACCCCAGGCTGGAGTACAGGGTCATTATTATAGCTCGCTGCAGCCTCCAACTCCTGGACTCAAGTGATCCTCCTGCCTTGGTCTCCCAAAGAGCTGGGATTATGGGCATGAACCATTGTGCCCAGCCTGACTTTTTGTACTTAGATGTTCCCATGAACAAATCCACTAGGCAGGGCAAATGGGAAGGAAGGACCAGGCAGAGGGAACAACATGGGTAAAGATAAAACCAATATTTTAGTATTTTGGCTGGGGACTACCCAGCTGCCAAAGGGGTCCAGTGAGCAGTAGGGTGTCTAGAGAGGTCAGTCTCAGTTCCCCCTGCCCCCTAGAACAATAGGTGGCCTCCAAGCAGTCCACCTCCTGCTCTGGCCTCTGCCTCCCCATCTGCCTTAGGCCTGCCCTGACATATCTTGTGACCCCCACCCCAACCCAACAAAATTGAGCCCCCTCCCTGTGTTCCTGGCCCCACCACCAACCGGCCTTCCCTCTCAGGCAACATCTTCATTACAGAGCTGAGTTGTTTAAATAAATGAATTAATATTGACGAACTATCAGTGACCTAATAAATGATTAGTTAAGGTGCACATACATCACGCCGCGGGGACGCCGGGAGCCCTTAATTACTGCTGCAGAGGGGCCAGTAGGGCCACAGCCACTGCTGTATACCTCTCAGTCCCCAAAACACTTTCCAGCCACACAGCTGCCCCCTGGGTGTCAGGGGGTGGGCAGGAAGAGAGACCTTGCTTGTCTCTCCTTGTCTTTCCATCTCTGCCACAGCCTCATGACAGAGATCACCCTTGTGGCCTCAATACAGCTTCATCCCAGGTCCTACCCTCACTCTACAGTCGCCTATGGCTCCCCAGTGCACCCCAGCAGAAGACCCAGCATCAGAGTTGCCTTTCTCTTTTCTGCTTCCTGCCTCAAGACCTTTGCTCCTGTTCTTCACTCTGCCAGAAACACCTTGCAGCCTCTGGGCTTAGTCAAATCATCAGGCAAGTCTCCCTTCTTCCAGGAAACCCTCCCTGATCCCAGACCCAACTGGGCCCTTGGTGGCTGCCCTGGGGTCTTACTGTCTCACCTCTGCTGGCTGCACTATATCTGTGTCTCTGTATTTAGGGGGTCCCTTAATGTCACATGTCTCCTTTCTTTCTTTCTTTCTTTTTTTTTTTAGAGACAGAATCTCACTTTATCACCCTTGGCAGAGTGCCACACCGTCACAGCTCACATCAACCTCCAGCTCTTGGGCTTAGGCGATTCTTTTGCCTCAGCTTCCCAAATAGCTGGGACTACAGGCGCCTGCCAACACCCAGCTATTTTTTGTTGCAGTTTGGCCAAGGTCAGATTTGAATCCGCTACCTTTTTTTTTTTTTTTTTTTTTGTAGAGACAGAGTCTCACTTTATCGCCCTCAGTAGAGTGCCGTGGCGTCACACAGCTCACAGCAACCTACAACTCCTGGGCTTAGGCGATTCTCTTGCCTCAGCCTCCGGAGTAGCTGGGACTACAGGCGCTGCCACAATGCCCAGCTATTTTTCTGTTTTTGCAGTTCGGCCGAGGCCAGGTTTGAACCCGCCACCCTCGGTATATGGGGCCAGCGCCCTACTCGATGAGCCACAGGCACCACCCCCACCACCCTTGGTGTATGGGGCCGGCACCCTAGTCACTGAGCCACAGGCGCCGCCCCACATGTCTCCTTTCTTGACCTGAAGCCTGGACAGCTGAGCCAGGGCCTGGCATGGTCACTGGCACATAGTTGGCTTTTAGAAAATGTCTTGAAGAATGAATAGGACCAAAGCCTCCCACACACCCTGGCAGGAGTCTTACTATCCACTAGGCCTCAGTTCCTGTCTTCCAGAGAGAAGTGGCCCTGAGTAGGCTGGCGAGCAGGATCAGAGGTGAAAGCCAAGCCTGCCACACACTCTCCACCATGCTTCTGACGAGGACATGCAGTCTGAGGGCCCCACCCCTCTGGCCTTCATACCTTGGCCTGAAGACTGAATGAAGCTGGGGCGTAGGGCAGGGAACCTTGCCCCACACCTCCAAGGACAGTGAGAAGAGCTTCTGACCCTCTGGCAACTGTGTCCTGTCTGTGCTTCAGTTTCCCCAGCAGGATGAGATCAGAGGATTGCTGGGGGTCCCAGCCTGAACCTTCAGATACTGCATCAAGGACAATAGTGGTATCTCTCCAGGAGGCTCTTCATGGCTTGAGGGTGGGTCAGCAAAGCTGAGAAGGGGAGAGATGTGGCTTCAGCCACATCTTGTCTTCTGGGCTCTGTAGCCTCAGATTAAGTCCCTTCACCTCCTAGAGCCTCAGTTTCACCTTTGTAGGCCAGGTTAGTCCTATTTTTTGCCTCACCAAACTGCTGGGAGGGTGAAGAATGTATGCTGGGGCATACATTTGGTGCTTAATAAATGTTAGAAATGATGGAATGAGAGAGGTTGGCCAGGTCAACGAGACCAGGAAGGGTAATTGAAAGCTGAATGAAATCCAATCTAAGCGGTTGGGATTTAATTCACTACTATTACAATTATTGCTAAATACCTTTGTTTAGTCCCTCCATGAAAGCTGGCTATGGGACCATTTGGGACTGGATGCATCTGGGCTGAATGTGGGTGAACGCGAATCAGCTCCCTCTGTGTCTTGTATGTGAGGGGTAGGGTTCAGGGTCCCCACACACAGTAGGTGCTCAATGAATGCCAGCTCTTGCTCCATTTCAGTGGGCTCATTTGCGCATGTGCGTGGGGGTCCACAGAGTAGGAGCTGAGCAGGTCCTGCGCGCTCCCGGTGTGGCCCTGGCCCTTGTTCACATACGTGGAGCTTTCTCCTGATGTTTTGGAAAAGAACGGTAGAGGGGAGCGGGGAAGCTCCCTCCCTCCCAGCCCCCTACCGACTGGAGACCCAAGCGTTTCTCCCCCAGTCCCCCACCTATCCCAGCTCTGCCCCTCAAGCTAAAGTGCCTCCCAGTGGCCTTTGCTGTGGACGAGGGGGAGGGGCTTGATCCCTACCGCCCCCCCCAGCCCCTTCCCTTCCGTCTCCAGGTGATCCCACCAGGGAGTCTCAGAGCCTGCATGTCCAGCCTCAGTTACCCCATGTGTAATAGGATCAGAGACTACACACATAAATGTACTGCAGGGGCAAAGCAGGAGCTACAAATATTCATATCATCATCATCCTCATACTTGATCACATTTTTGTATCTAGCGACTATTGGATTAACGCGCCCGCACATATTAGGCGCTCAATAAATGCAGTAGAATAAATAAGCGCGTCTTCCTGGCTAAGTGGCTTTGCAGAAAGTTGCACCCCTCTCTGCGCCTCAGTCTGCAAACCCACAAAATGGGGGTCGCCCGATTACCCTCCTCCCAGTCCCAGGGAGAGTCAGGCCACGCCGCACCAGAGAAGCCCCCTGGGATTGAGACCTCCAGGCCCCGGACCCCAGCGCTATTTGGGGTTCCGTTTACAAGAAGCCGGGCGCTTCCCCTGCGCGCGGCCCCAGCCAAACTGCGGTTTCCAGCCGGGATAATCTAATCGCGTTTCCTAGGCTGCGATCGATAACCCCGAGGCGGCGCCAAAACGAGGCTCTTAAAGGGCCAGCAGCCCCTCCCAGGCTGAAGGGAGGTGGGGACGCGGCGCTGGCACAGACTTTCTGCGTCTGCGCGCTCCCGCCCCACTTCAGGCTGTGTGGCCCCGGGCTCCCAGCTGGTCCTCTCTGAGCTGCGGTGCTGCATCCAAAAATGGGGTGGGCCCTAAGAGGCCAAGATCAAAACCTCCTCCCTATCTGTGTCTTTCTCCATTGCCCCATAGGGAAACTGCTGTTCAGAAAAGGAATAGAGCAGCATGAACTATCTTCTGTACTGGCTGTCCACCTTCCCTCATCTGTCTCTGTTCCTTAGCCTCCTACCCCCATCCCCATGTAGGGGCTTGGGCTACCTGTCCCAGAATCCATATAAACGCATTTAGCGATCGATTTCCTCACAGGGCTTGGCTTATTGACTTTCACTGGGGTCCCTGGTGGTCCCCCCCCACCCTGGCCACACTGCCCTTTTGAGCTATTCCCACCATTCCTACCAAGAACAGGGGAGGAGCCAGGGCCACCTCCAGAAAGCCAGCTGCTCTGGTGTGTTTGGGGGGTGGTGTGTTTGGGGTATTCCTTCCCCCACCCTGCCAACCTGCTTGTTCCCAACAGGGAAAAACCATCAGACACCAGCTTGCTCTGTCCCATTCCTACTGGTTTTTGGAATAGGGAGTTGTTCAGAGATGGGATGGTGGAAACTTCTAGAAGCAGCAATAAAGGACTGCTGAAGACCTTTGATGGTGGGCTTGGTCCCACTGGTTTCCAGCCCTCACCATTGTCTGCCTGGGTGGTTGTAAGCACATGTCTTTTCCTAGTCTTGTGGGGGACTATACCCACACGAGCCCTTCAAAGAAGGGGCTAGGGTTGGATTTGGAGTCTGGAGGCTGGAAAAGCTGTGCCTTCAGGGTAACTGAGGCCCAGGGAAGGTTATAGCCAGTGTGTGGTCCAGTCCCACAGCCCAGGCCTCTGACACTGTCCACACTACGCCCAGGGATCATCAGTGCACCCTTTCCAACTCCAACCACCCCCACGCCAGATGGGGGATCACTGTCCAACCTACGTAGGGCTCTTCCCAGGACCCCAGACCTGACTCGACTTTCTTGTCACTTTCTGAGTCCAAGGTTGGGGTTGCAGGGGTGAGAGGAGATTGATCAAGAGGCTTACTCAAAGCTACTGTTGCCAAAGAGATGGCCCTTAGTGGTTGTGGATGTGGCCAAGGCCAGGGTGTAACTAAAGAACAGAGAGAGGGACAGAGAAGGAAGAGAGAGAGAGAGAAGGGAGGAATGTGGGCAGCACCTGTGGCTCAAAGGAGTAGGGCGCTGGCCCCACATGCCAGAGGTGGCGGATTCAAACCCAGCCCCGGCCAAAAACCACAAAAAAAAAGAAAGAAAGAAAGAAAGAAAGAAAAAGGGAGGAAGGGAGGAGATACCAGCAGAGAGTACAGTTCTCACATCAGAATATCCTGGCCAGCTGCCAGTCAGCTGTAGTGACAGCCACACCACTGGGCCTGGGGTATGATGAACCAGTGATGGATTTCTGTCTGCAGACATGGCTTGGAAGCCCAGATGCAGCAGCCAACACCTAAGGTTATCCAGGAGGGTTGGAGCCATCTCTCCATGGCAGCCTCTCATCTGGCCATCCCCAGGAGCTGGGGAAGAAGTCCTAGAAGAAGGGCTAATGTCCCAGGCCCTGCAGGATGAATAGGAGTTTGCCAGGTGGACAGGGAATGGTAAGAAGAAGAGAGGCAGCAAGAAAGGGGTGGTTGGGGTGTTAGGCTTTGCAATGGTGGGACCTCTGACCATGGCCTGCTGCCTACGGCTTGGTTTTCAGAATCAGGTATGAATCTCCCATAATCACAGAATCTGCTGGGCACATTCTTCAGCCAGTTGGGGCTTTTGAGCTGTTTATCAGATGCCCATGGGTGCCAGACATTAAGGGTGCAACAGTGAACCCCAGACAGGGCCCTGCCTTCAGAGAGCTCAAACTCTCATGGGGGGACAGGCAGCAGCTGAAGCTGACCAAGGGACCCAGAAGCTACCACAACAGCAAGAGGGTCCCTGCGTGGGAGCCTACAGGGTTTGGAGCAGGTGACAGGGTGCCTGTGGCCACTGACAGGGCTGAGATGGAATGGGGCAGACCCAGGAGAATAAGGAGTGGGGGTGGCCTAGACCCTTGGGCCACAGGGACCACGGAACCAAGGTATTTGGGCAAGTCCTGTGCCGTGGGTGTGCCCTACTGGTTCTGTGGTCTGTAAGGGGGTGTGGGCACCTGAGGAACTGAGTGTGGGCACATAAATACACATGGACATTCCCCATCAAAATGAAGACTTGTGGTGGCGCCTGTAGCTCAGTGGGTAAGGTGCTGGCCACATACACTGAGGCTGGCAGGTTTGAACCTGGCCCAGGCCGGCTAAAACAACAATGACAACTGCAACAACAACAAAAAAATAGCCGGGCGTTGTGGTGGGAGTCTGTAGTCCCAGCTATTTGGGAGGCTGAGGCAAGACAATAGCTTAAGCCCAAGAGTTTGAGATTGCTGTGAGCTGTGACGCCATAGCACTCTACCCAGGGTGACAGCTTGAGACTCTGTCTCAAAAAAAAAAAAAAAAAAAAAAAAGATGGGCGGCACCTGTGGCTCATCAAGTAGGGCACCGGCCCCATATACCGAAGATGACGGGTTCAAAACTGGCCTCCGCTGAAATGCAAAACAGAAAAATAGTCGGGCTTCGTGGCGGGTGCCTGTAGTCCCAGCTACTCGGGAGGCTGAGGCAAGAGAATTGCCTAAGCCCAGGAGTTGGAGGTTGCTGAGAGCTGTGTGACACCACAGCACTCTACTGAGGGCAATAAAGTGAGATGCTGTATCTACAAAAAAAAAAAAAAAAAAAAAAAGGACATGTGAACATATGGGCATGTCATCGCATATGTACACATGAACATGTGTCAAAACATGTCAGTACATGGCTCAGTGCCTGTGACTCAAGCAGCTAAAGCGCCAGCCACATACACCTGAGCTGGCAGGTTCGAATCCGGCCCAGGCCCGCCAAACAAACGATGATGGCTGCAACCAAAAAATGGCCGGGCATTGTGGCGGGTGCCTGTAGTCCCAGCTACTTGGGAGGTGGAGGCAGGAGACTCACTTGAGCCCAGGAATTGGAGGTTGCTGTGAGCTGTGATGCCACGGCACTCTATCCAGGGTGATAGCTTGAGGCTCTGTCTCCAAAAAAAATAATAATAATACATGTGAACACGTGTTTTCCAGGACATGTGTAAGCACCAATACACCAAACCATGTATGAAAATGTACACGTTAACATTTCTGGAACATGTGTACACATACAAATATAAACATCCTGGCTCGGTGCCTGTGGCTCAACGGGCTAAGGCGCCAGCCACGTACACCTGAGCTGGCGGGTTCGAATCCAGCCAGGGCCCGCCAAACAACAATGACGGCTGCAACCAAAAAAAAATGGCCCGGTGTTGTGGCGGGTTGCCTGTAGTCCCAGCTACTTGGGAGGCGGAGGCAAGAGACTCGCTTTAGCCCAGGAATTGGAGGCTGCTGCGAGCTGTGATGCCACAGCACTCTACCCAGGGTGACAGCTTGAGGCTCTGTCTCCAAAAAAAAAAAAATCCTTCCCACATACAAACATGCAAATATATGTGCACATGCACGAAAATGCCTGGACACACACACGTATAAACAGGACCGATTCCCTGTGTATGCGCTTAAGCACAAGGCAATAGGCAAACATGTCACAGCATGTGTGTGTACCCATAGGAATGTGCCATCGCACATACATAAAACCTAAACACGACTGGGGACTACAGGCGCCCGCTACAACATAATACACACGAGCATGATGGAAAGTACGTGAACACGCCCGTGTGTACGCCGTGTGTTGTCTTAATTGAATCCATAGAAGAACCTGTACACGTATGCACCGGCACACGCTCAGGTGGTGGCAAGCGCCTGAACCCGCCAGCGCGCAAGCGTGGCGGGCAAGCCGACAGAACATCCTCCGGTTTCTGGGCGCCGCGCGCCCCCTGGTGGACGCCAGCAACACCGCAGTCTGGTCCTGGGAAGTGCGGGAATCCCGGTACGGCCTTCGCAGTGTGTGGGTCTAAGAATCGGACAGGACCGAGTCAGATAAGGGCAGCCCCGGCAGGACCCTCACGTCCTTCCTCACCAGCATGCCCCCTCCATGCAGCTTCCAACTGACAAGCGCCCGGACTTTTTTTTGTTGTTGAGACAGAGACAGTCTCACTTTGTCGCCCTCAGTAGAGTACCTTAACGTCATAGCTCACAGCAACCTCAAACTCTTGGGCTCAAGCGATTCTCTTGTCTCAGTTTCCCGAGTAGCTGGGACTACAGGCGCCTGCAACAACGCCCGGCTATATTTTAGAGACGGAGTATCGCACTTGCTCAGGGTGGTGTGGAGTCTGTGAGCTCAGGCAATCAATTTGCCTCAGCCTCCCAAAGTGCTAGGATAACACGCGTGAGCCACCGCGCGCGGCCTTCGGCACCCGAGGATAATGGAGTCTGGCCCAGCGCTGTGTCCTCCCAGCCCAGGAACCCGGGGCAGGGACCGAGGCGTTCCTGAGCCCACCTCCCCAGAAGCAGAGTGTGCTCCGTGGGGGCGTTCGGGGAAGACCCGCGGCCTGGCCCTGAAGCGCCACCAGGTGGCAACATGGGCCCATGTGAGCCCCAAGATCAGGGCGCCCCCACGTCCCACTGCTCGGCACCCCCTCCCTGAGATGGGAGGTCTGGGGTATACACTGTGTAACCCACAGTCTAACGGCTCTGCGCCTCAGTTTCTCCACCTTCACAATGGGGTCCTGGACTGACCTGGCCTGTCCTCCCAGGCTGGGAAGAGAAATGGTTAGAAAATAAAGGGCAGGCTCCACTCCCATAGCTCAGTGGTTAGGATGCCGGATTCAAGCCCGGGCCCGGGCCTGCTAAACAAATGACAACAACAACAAAATAGCCAGGTTGGCTCAGCGCCTGTGGCTCAAGCGGCTAAGGCGCCCGCCACATACACCTGAACTGGTGAGTTCGAATCTGGGCCCGCCAAACAACAATGATGGCTGCAACCAAAAAATAGCTAGGCGTTGTGGCGGGCGCCTGTAGTCCCAGCTACTTCGGAGGCAGAGGCAGGAGACTCACTTGAGCCCAGGAGTTGGAGATTGCTGTGAGCTGTGATGCTACAGCACTCTACCCAGGGTGACAGCTTGAGTCTCTATGTCACACACAAAAAAAAAGCAGGACGTTGTAGTGGGTGCCTGTAGTCCCAGCTACTTGGCAGGCTGAGGCAAGAGAATCGCTTAAGCCCACGAGTTTGAGGTTGCTGTGAGCTATGACGCCAAGGCACTCTATCAAGGGCGACGTAATGAGACTGTCTCAAAAAAAAAAAAGAAAGAAAGAAAAAAGAAAAAAAACAAGGCTCAGCACCTGTAGCACAGTGGTTGCAGCACCAGCTACATACACCAAGGGTGGCGGGTTCAAACCCAGCAGGGCCAGCTAGCCAACAATGACTACTGTAACAAAAAATAGCCAGGGCTTGGCTCCTGTGGCACAAGCGGCTAAGGCGCCAACCACATACACCTGAACTGGCAGATTCGAATCCAGCCCAGGGCCCGCCAAACAACAATGACAGCTGCAACCAAAAAATAGCAGGGTGTTGTGGCGGGCACCTGTAGTCCCAGCTACTTGGGAGGCAGAGGCAGGAGAATCACTTGAGCCCAGGAGTTGGAGGTTGCTGTGAGCTGTGATGCCATAGCACTCTACCCAGGGTGACAGCTTGAGGATCTGTCGCAAAAAAAAAAAAAATAGCGGGGTGTTATGGCAGGTGCCTGTAGTCTCAGCTACTTGGGAGGCTGAGGCAAGAGAATCACTTGAGCCCAAGAGTTGGAGCATGCTGTGACACCATTGCACTCTACCGAGGGCAACTTAGTGAGACTCTGGTCTCAAAAAAAAAAAAAAAAAAAAAAGAAAAGAAACAGAAAATAAAGGGTGAATACAGTGGTTTACCTGCAGACCCAGCACTTTGGGAGCCCAGGCAGAAGGATTGCTTGATGCCAGGAATTAGGGGATACAGTGAGCTGTGATGATGCCACTGCATTCCAGCCTGGACAATGGGAGAAGGGAGAGGAGGGGACAATAAATAAAAACAGTAGATGGTGTACTGTGCTCTAGAGAGGTTAGGTTGCATGAAAAGGTACCAGGTAGGGAAAGAACAGGCCGGAAAGGGGGACACAGCATGTGCAAAGGCCCAGTGGCAGGCCCACAGGCAGCAGGGGGGCAGGTGGGAGCTGCATCAGGGAGGCTGGGCAGAATTGTGGGGTGGAGACTGGGAGCAGAGCCCAAAGATAGCCACCTGGAGAAAATTCCAGAATCCCAGGAAACCCGGGCTGATACCAAAGTTGATGCCCTAAATTCAAGGGTGGCAGAAATGGATGATCCTTGTGAACCTCAGAGGCAATGATCAGGGGTCCCTGCACCCAGGCCAGGTGAGGCACACCCTGGACTTCCCCTCCTTCCTCTCCAGTTTCGGAGCTACTGCACCTTTAAAAGAATATGCCCCAGGGAGGGGGGAGGATGGGTGGAGGGAGGGCAATTGGTGGGATCACACCTATGGTGCATCTTAGAAGGGTACTGGTGAAACTTATTAAATGTAGACTATCAATGTCTTCATATAGTGATTAAGAAAATGCCATGAAGGCTATGTTTAACAGTTTTACCAAAACATTTCAGATTGTATATGAAGTCAGCACATTGTGCCCCATGATTGCACTAATGTACACAATTATGATATAATAAAATTATAAAAAATAATAATAATGTGGATAGAACTAGAGAGTAGTCTTTTTAAGAAAAGTATCTCAAGATTGGAAAATCAAGCACCACATTTATCCATTATTAAACTGAAAGTAACCAATGAACAAGTAAAACAGAGGAAAGTAAAACTCAGTGGAACTCAAGCAGGGAGGAAGGGAAAAAGGGCATACAATGAACATTATTTGGGTGACGGCTATATCTATAGCTATGACTCAAGCATTACAAAAGTGATCCATGTAACCAAAAACATTTGTACCCCCTTCATATTTTGAAATAAAAAATTAACAAAAAATAAACTTTTATTCTTTTATTCTATATTTCATGGCTCCTAATTCTCAGTAAGAAACAGAAGGCATGGACTGGATAGTAAAAATGCCTCTGTGTTTAGCCCATATCACAAATATGCCTGCTATTTTTGATATTAATATAAATTAGTAACGTATACTTTCACTGAAATTTTTGTTAATAAAGCTAAATGGAATTCAAATTCATAAATGTGCTAATGACTTTTCTCTGCCATGAACATTAACCTTCATTCAGAATTTGGCAGTGTTGAATACATACATAAATGTAATGATTTGATGGCATAAGTGAATAGATCTTCTATTATCTTCATAACCATGACATTTACTTAAAACCAGGTCTATAGTCATTCTGAATCATGGGAAGTGAGACAGTCAAGATCACAGTGAAGAGGACTGAAGAAAGAATAGAAATGAGCCCACCATCCTAATATGCATACCCAAACTCTATTGCTTATAGGGGAGCATACAGATATTCCAGTTGTAATAATAAAATAATAGCTAATGTTAAAGCAGTTTTCATATCCAGGACTTTGCTCAACAATTTATTGACTCAATCTTGACAATAACATTATTAATTAGTGATGTATTCTTTGCATGACACAGACAAGAAAACTAAAGTTTACAGGTTAAGTAACTTGATAAGAATTTCATAGCCCATAAATTATGAATCCCTGAAGCCAGAGCTTACATTCTTAACTGAGATGACACATTGTAAGGTAGTATATCCTCCTTACAGGGAAATCCTCAAGGATTGAAAGAGGCAATGTGTACGTGTATGTACGTTGAGGGCAGAGGGCCTTATTATATATTTTTTTGCACTATCAGTTCACATCAATCTATCTCCATGCATTTGGTTAGAAGAAGACAAAAATATTTATTTATAACCCTTGGACATTATTTTTCTGGAACCTCTCCCACGGACATTAAATAATCCCTATCTTTAGAAGTCACATCTTCCCCAGGTAGATCAGAGTTCCTGCAAATTAGATGAGATACAAGGCTGATTTCAAAACTTACAATGTCGTTAACATGGCTTCTAGGCTCTTACCTTACTGCTTTGCCAATGCTGCTCCCTCCACTGAGAATTATCTTGCCTATTTTCTTTTTCTTTCTTTTTTTTTCTTGCAGGTTTTGGCCAGGGCCAGGTTTGAACCCCCACCTCCGGTATATGGGGCCGGGACCCCACTCCTTTGAGCCACAGGTGCCACACTATCTTCCCTATTTTCTTATCCCCTTATTCAAATTTATTTCACAAATCTCATTCTAGATCAATAGTTCTCAACCTTCCTAAAGCCGCAACCCTTTAATATAGTTCCTGTGGGTCGTTAACTGCTGTTCTAGATGTTATTCCCTTCAAGAATCCTTCCCTGAAACATCCTCTTCTCCAGGATGGCTTATATGGGCCACCACCACCACTATGCATCTTTATCCCAAGGTATTCTGCTCTATGACAAAGCCTGTCATGCTGTTCTGAAATGTAATAGTAAGACGGATCTAGTCATGAGTATTTGTCACTTGCATGCAAGCCCTTTTTCAATGTTTGAGAAATGCTTTACTTTAAAAGAATAAAACTCACTTCTCTATGATCCAGTGGGCTAGTTGTGCTTACAGCATCTTTCAAGGTTTTGGTATGCCTGGAGTGAACAAAAAGTTTCAACAGAAAATTTCAAATAAGATCCACACAGCTTGAGAGTGAAGTCATGTCCATTGGGGGAAGTTGCTAGTCTCATTTTTACAGTCAAATCTTACTTTTGTAACTAAACACCTTCCTATGAGTTAACTGGTAACCACATTTCCTTAGTTCATTATAACTAAGGAATTTAATCTATGAGTATACACTAGCCATAAAATTAGGTATGCCTTGAATCACTCCATCATCACATGAATGTGATACATAAAAAATATGCCTTAGGCAATTCTTGAAAGCACAATTATTTTGCATGAGCAGCAAGCTTTCAACCCAGTGTATCTAATTTTGCCTCATGGACAAACCTACCTCCACTCCTACCTATTGGTAAGTCCCTAGACTAGTCCACTGAGAAAGAAAACATTCCAGGACACTAGAAGTAGACACTGAGGTGTGATTTGGAATGCAGAACATTTACTATTATTATTATTATTAATATCATCATCATCACCACCACCACCTGAAATAGGAAGGGATGAAAGCAGGATTGAGAAAAGTCAAATGGTGATAAAAGAACAACAAAAGTTGATCAACCCATAGGAACCTTGAACATATATTCATCAGTCCTGTCCTACTTTGGGCCCAAATGTCCAGACCTTTATATTTCTATCTCAATAAGTCCATGGGCATGAGATTCCCTAGGGAGAGTTGTGCCTTTGAACAATATGGGTCTTGTAGCTGAAGCAAATCTTGTAGGAACTGACAACTGAATTCTGTTTGATTATAGATGAAGCAACTAGTCCTTCCTTAAAAGATAAAGGAAATTCTCCTAGTGAGGCAGAATTTTACATGGTATAAGTTATTGTGTGCTTTTCCTTGAAAAACATATACCTCAGTGAAAGCTATGTATCCTAAGATAGCAAAATTGTAAAACTGTCATCAAGGAAGCTTGGTAGAATATGCATGGACCTCTTAGAAGGGTTCACAAGAAGACCTTGTGAACATTCCTCTGGAGACCTTCTTGGTGAGGAAGGGTTTAAATAATGGGTGGAAAAAATGATTCTCCTTGTAAATGTTGGTCATCCTCTTTCCATAGTCACTCTAACCCCTGTTCAAAAAGGCTCAGAAACAAAGTAGCCTTGGTGTCTACTTTGCTGGATAAAGATTTTGCTGGAATTCACATTACAGACCTCACCTCCCCAAGGCTGACCTATTTACTTACTGATGTGTGATCAGTTAGCAGAAGGAACCAATTTTAAGTGACCCCTTTCCACCCTCCTCCTCACAATATGGGAACCCCCTTTCCATCCCTCCTCAGAGAAGCCAGCCCTCTAGTAGAAATTCAATTACCTTGGATCCTTAAAATGAAACAGATGACAATTGGATATTTTTATCCGGTGATCATTTGGGTTTCTATTCCCACTATGCTAATATCAGAATCACCATCTGAGGTACAGAGGGATTCATTAAACATTGTGGTGCACCACAAACATTGCTTCTCACCAGGGAACACTCACTTTACAGAAAATGAGTCCAATAGACTTAATACTGCATTTTCTAAAATCTACTGCACATTTAAAACAATAGGAAGACCTATTAAAGGCTTAGGTAGTTACCAACAGTAAATTCTCTAAACAATTACTCTGTACATGATGTGATTTCTGCCATTGCCAGTCTATATGAGTCTTAGAACCAAAAGTTGAAAGTGAGAGAGGCCCCTGTTACTATTAGACCTAGCTATCTAATGATTCACTTTAAAAATTTTGTTTCCCATGCCCTTTGACTTTTTTTTTTGTAATTTTTAATCCCTAATGAAGAAATGTTTCTATCTGCACATTGATCTCTTATCTTAGCTATCAATAGGAAATAGGTTTACTGCTACAAAGTGGGCAAAGGAGGATAACGGATAGGACCTATAGAATGCTCCATAATTCTCTCTCCAGTGGTAAAATTTAATGGAAGACAAGAGCAAATCTGTACAAGGAATACCACTAAGCATTCAGATCCTTCAGTGATAACAGCTTGGTCAGAGAATCCCAACCAAAGTAAGTGGTGGCTGAAAATACCACTAGAAATACATAATTGGTGATAAAAGAGGAAAATCATGACTCTAAAATATTGCGTGTAAACTAGCTTCAGAAATGAGAAATACTGCTCTAACTCATATTTCTTTCGTGGTCTGTGTTGTATGTAATTAGAATTTTTAACTAAGTTTCTTCTTTCCTCTCCCTTTCACTACCATCTTGTATAGAGGGCTGGAAGAGTACTGAGCTTTCCAGTCTGGTCCATATATTGGACCAGTTGGACTTGTGACAGAACTAAAGGAGAATGGATATCATCCAGAGATCTTGGCTTAAAGGTAGAAGCAAAAATTATGAATTTTAATTTTCCTAGAAAGGGAGTAAGAGTCCTTGTGGTTGTATGAGAGATTTTTGCATCATGTTAATGGAAGTCCTTTTTTTAAAGTTTACATGTTCTTATTGTAACAAAGCAACATATTCCTGGAAACCTCAGGTCCTGCAAAAGCATTTACAATTATAGGGTTTATCAGAAAAAACAGACTGGGCCAAATACTCAACACCTATCCAATTTTGTAAACAGAGCAATAACAATCACAATAAGTATTCATTCTAGCCCAGTTTAAAATCTTTAAAAGGATGCTATAGTTTTTAATAAAAAAAAAAAAAGAAACTACAAAAAGTTTTGGATTTTTTTAAAGTTATTTATAAAAAAGAGCTGAGGTTGCTGACTCATGGAGACAAATGATGGCAAAGTGTACAAAGACTGGACACAAACACACAATGATCAATTGTAGAGCAGAGGACATGCCAAAATAGGAGTAGTTCAAATGGACATAGGTGCTTCTCCACAGCTTTCTGTGTTCACCTATGTGAGCATTTACTCATAACCACTGGACAGAACAAAACATTTGTATGCTGAAACAAGTCATAAGCCTACACAAGTTCAGTATCATACTGACATCATTCCCTTGTCAATTGATCACATAAACTCATTTCTTTACACATGTTAGCAGGGAATGCTGTGTAAATAAAGAAGAGCACACATTGATTTTTGAATAGATAATAAATAAATGAATAGATGATATTGCTGTGAGAAATATAGTTATCCTAAAAGCAATGAGATTCAACTAATTAAAATAGAACCAATACATCATGCCTACAATAGCATTTAGACCCTAATGAGATCCTAATGATAGTATGCTAATAGACTACTAATTTTTCTAAGTATTTCTATATAGTAGTTATCCCTTGCACAAATGACAATGAGTATTTTGTTATTTTATCTTAAATAGGCAATTGATGCTAGAGATGTAGCTTAATACTTTTTTTTATATGAAAATAAAACTTACCATTTAGTTATTTTTTTCCTTCCTAAGGCTGTTTGTTACAGTCACCTTCATTAGGTCTCAGATCCTTGAGATTTCCTGCTGCCAACTTTGGGAACTTTTACTACTTAATCAGACTCCATATCAACTAAAAAACTGCACAGCATTAGCAGTCCACAGAAAACCTGCGTGGACTTTAATGCTTTAACGCTTGAATCTTACTGCCCACAGTGTCATTTCTCAGTGTAAAACAACTAACAAAAACCAGAAGGTTCATGATTCTAACACAGAACAAGAGGAAAGTAGAGGGTTATTTACATTATTTAGACTTGACATTTACATGAAAGATGACCTTGTCTTTTCAACTGAATGACTGACAACCAGATTTAACCCAAGATCTCAGATGGCTCCAACAGTCCTCCCTTAGTTATTCCAACCAGAAAAGTTTAGAAAAGCATTAAGAAACCACTTTCTCAAACCTCCAAGTGAGAAAAGGTCAAGATAAGAAGGCAGGTTAGCTGAGACATGGTAGCTCACACCTGTAATCCTAGCACTCTGGGAGGCCAAGAGGGGGAATGCTTGAGTACTTCTGAGACCAACCTGAGCAAGACCCTGTCCCTACTAAAAACAGAAAACTTAACCAGTGTGCTGGGGGGTGCCTATAGTCCCAGCTACTCTGGAAACTGAGGCTAGAGTTTAAGGGACTTCAGCCTAGGAGTTTTAGGTTGCTGTGTGTTATGACACTATGGCACTCTCCTCAGGACAATAGAGTGAGACTCTGTCTCAATGAAAAAAAAATAAAATAAAATAAGACAGGTTAGAAAAGGAACTTGAAAGGAGCTGGCCTGTAAGTGTCCATACTGAGCTATTCCTGAGCTGCTCTTTTGTGCTCTAGCCAGTCCAGATGCTTCTTGATTAGTTCTTTATCACAAATCACAAACAGGAAGTTGTTATTTTAATCTTGATAGCAAAGGGAAGATTACATATAAGCAACACACTTTTCTCCAAGCTTCCAACCCCACCTTCAAAAAGATAAAGTGATATAAGAAAGAAAATATATGTGTAAATACAATATATTCATTTTGGATTTAGATTAAAAAAATCAGTGGATATCATTTTGGTCCTGCCAGTCTAGGTTGAAAGGTGATTTAGTTAAGTAATTTACCAGGTTTCATTCTACATGTAAATGTCTTAGATTACTATCATCCATGAATAATAAAGAAATGAAAGAAGAAAACGGCCTACTGTCCCCACCATCGATTTTATACAATGCTTTTTGTTATAAAATGTGCCTAATGAGCCAGTTTCTAGTGTATTACTTGGGGGAGTGATCAACTTTGATTGGGTTCCAGGCTGAGAAACTGCATTTTAGAGCCACCAATGGTCACTTGATACTTTATTCTCAGCTTACTACTTAGTCTCCATTCCTATGGTTTTATATTTGAATTGATGGATGTATTATCTCACACTCTTGAACCCTAGGAGTCATTATGGACTCTGAGGAATAGCATAAGGTTCATATTAGGAGTGAAATGGGCACAAATGGTCGTACTGAAGCTCGGTCCTACTGAAGCTCTCTGGGAGGAGCCCTCCCAAACAAACCTGGGGGCTGTATGTATTATCATAAAAAACAGGAAGAAGTAAATAAAAGCTGCTTGTCTGACCTTAGAACTGATTAGGGAGGACGTGGAGTAGGTCAGATAGAATGTCTCCACCTTTGTTTTTGCAAAACCACAGACATAGCATCTGCCTATAGCATCAAGAGACTTTTGAAGTCTAGAGACTCTTTACCATAATTATTATTGCCACACCTCACATATACATTCTCCCCTGGAGGCCAACTTTCTGATCTGCATATACACAACTCACATGCTCTCTTGATTCTCTAGGTCTGTTAAGCAGAAAGCGAGTCTTATGCTAAAGATCAGGGCTCAATTTTCCCTACAGATATCAAGGGACATTCTAAAAAAGCACAGGTTAACTTTCTGCGTGGCAGACAGAATAACTCTCAGAGAATTTGAGAGAACTTACTAGTCTTACTAGAGCAGGGGAGAATGCCTTATTCTATTAGGCTCTGTCATTGCTCCATCCATATGCTCTATAATCCCTTTCACCCATTTGATGAATCCAACTCCCAGCTTGTGTGTGCTTTACTTCTAATGGTTTCTACCTGTAACTGTCTTCAGAGCTGGCCTTAAGCTACTGGAACAACTTTGCCTGCGGAGGCAGAGATTCTGCAGTACCCAGTAATTTCCACCTCCAGCACCTCCCTTGTGGGAGAAGCCAACAGCAAATGATTGACTCCTGGAGTATGATAACTCACTCACCTTGAATGGAGACAAGACAAATGTGAAGTGCAATTTATACCCTATAGCTCCCCACAAGATTAAGCTGAGGCTGGAACCCTTGTTTGGCCTCTTGCTTTTCCCCATACTACTTTCCTACTGTCTTACTAGTTTTTCTGACAACACTTCTTTCTAAATCCCTTGCTCAGGAATCCTTGTCCTAGGACTTCCTTTTGGAGAATCTGATCTGATGTACCTATTGAGGAGCCAAGACTTTTTCTAGAGCTTAAAGGAGAGATAGCAATGGATTTGAAAGGGGAAAATGTTATATGCCTTAGAAGATAAAATGAACATGAGAAAATGACCAGGTTTCAGTCAAGAGATGGCATGGTGTATTGGAGTGTAATAAAGAGAAAATTATGATTGAATTAAAATATTATATGAGGAAAAAGACAAAGGTCCTGTCTCCTTGATTTATCTTGACACTGTCAAAACAGAGTATGTTTTTTAAAAACAAGATTCCCTTTCTTAAAACTCATGTTTTAAACAATTTTTCCTCCCAGAAAACATCAGGGAAAAATCTTAAGTACTCATTTGAGGTTATAAATCTGTGCAAAATAAATCATATTAAGAGCTCTAGCTGAGAGATTTTCTCTCTGGGCCTTAGCGCAGTCTTGCAGAGGAGATTGATCTGCAGCCAAAGGACACTGGAAAATGGAGGCTCTCTAGATGTTTTGGTCATGCACATCCCTGACAGTGAATGGCAAAAAGAAAATAAATGTCAATTAAAAAAAACTATTGTTTTTTACAGGTAAATACTTTCATAATCTGGTTGCATTATGTATTTTAAGCTTACCTTTCAATTATTTTTCTCCATGCATATAATTAGTCCTTCACTGAGTCCTTTGCCATTACTTGAACTACTGCACACTCCCACGCTTCTTCTTAAAATGCCCATCTATCTCTCCTCTGCTTGACAAATTCCTGTTCATTTTTCAATATCCAGCTCAAATTTTACATTTTCTAGTGCTTCATCTTATTTTATTGGTAGTTTATTATTTCCCTGTTTTGATAACATTTGGCATATACCTTTAATATAGCATATAGGATGATGCCTTTAAGTGTAAAAATGTTTATGGGATTCTAGAGTAATATACAGTATTTATTTTTTGTTTATTCTCCCCCTATTGCAGTGCTTAGTAAACTCAGACATCTCCATAAATACCAATGGGTTTTGAAATAAATTGAATACATTAGAATTAATAAAGTAGGGCCAAATTACAAAAACTCTTGGATAGTAAATTAATTTAAAATGTAAACTAAAAATATGGTGAAAAACTTGGCAGTCTTTGATTAACAAATAAGAAAATGTTCTAAATGTTTGGGGACAGCAATCAAACTATCACTGTTCCCTGCCTCCAGCCTCTTCCAACACCCAACTAGATCATGAAAAGAGATGGTACAGTGTGTTTTAAGTAACACTAGTCAAGGGATGGGTTATATAAACTGGTCAATACAATTCTGATTACATTAAACATTTCTTCATTATTATTATTATTATTTCAAAATATGGGTATACAAATTTTTTGGTTCATGGATTGCCTTGTAATGCTTGAGTCAGGTTATAAGCATGTTCATCACACAGATAATGTTCACTGTACCTAAGTAGGTGTTTGCCAATCTTCTCATCTGCCTTTCCCCTGGCTTGATTTCCACTAAGTTTTACTTCCCTCTGTGAACACGTTGTGTTCATTGGTTAGATCCAACTTAATAGTGAGTGCATGTGGTGTTTGCTTTTTTGTTCTTTAGATACTTCACTTATGAGAATGGTCTTCAGTTCCATCCAAACTGTTGCAAAAGTCATTAATTTTACTCTTTATGGCTGAGTAGTATTCCATGGTATACATATACCACAATTTGTAAATCCACTTATGAATTGATGGGCACTTGGGTTGGTTCCACATCTTAGCAATTGTAAATTGTGCTGCAAAAAAATATTAAAGTTCAGATGTCCTTTTGATAAAATGATTTTTCCTTTGAGTATATAAATAGATCTAACTTTAGTTCTTTGAGAAATCTTCATATTGTGTTCCATACAGATTGTACTATTTTACAGTCCCACCAATAGTGTATAAAAGTTTATTTCTCTCTGCATCTATGCTAGACTCTATCGTTTTTGAAATTTTTAATAAAAGTCATTGTAATAGGAGTAAGGTAATATCTCATGTGGTCTTACTTCGCATTTCCCTGATGATCAGTGACATTAAGCATTTTTTCAAATGATCATTGGCCATTTGTCTATCCTCTTTTGAAAAGCTTCTGCTGATGTATTTTGCCTACCTTTTAATGGAATTGTTTTTTCCTGCTTATTTTTGTGTTTTTTGGTAGATTCTGCTTGTTAGTCCTTTATCAGATACATAACATGCAAATATTTTCTCCCATTCGGTAGGTGGTCTCTTTGCTTTGTTGATTTTCTTAGCTGTGCAGAAGCTTTTTCACTTAATCAAGCCTCCTTTACTTATTTTTGATGTTGTTGTAATTACAACTGGGGTCTTTGTCATAAATTCTTTGCTGAGGCCAATATCTAAAAGAGTTTTTCCTATACTTTCCTCTGGAATTCTTATGGTTGTATGCCTTACATTTAAGTGTTTGATCCATCTTGAATTAATTTTTCTGAGTGGTGCAAGATATGGATTCTGTTTCAATCTTCCACATGTGGCTATCCAATTTTCCTAGCATCATTTATTGAATAGAATTTCTTTTTCCCAGTGTATATTGTGGTCTGCTGTGTCAAAGATCAGTTGGCTGCACGTGGATAGTTTTATAACCAGGTTTCTGATCTATTTCATTGCTCTACATCTCTATTTTTGAGCTAATACCATGCTATTTTGGTTATGATAGGCTTGTAGTATAATATCACGTCTGGCAATGTGATTCCTCCAGATGTGTTTTTGTTTTTTGTTTTTTGTTTGTTTTTTGCTTAAGATTGCTTTGGCTATTCATCTCTTCTGTAGTTCCAAACAATGCAAAGAATTATTCTTTGTAGATCTGTGAAATATGATGCTAGTATTTTCATAGTATTTCATTTAATGAATTAAATCTGTAAATCACTTTTGGTAGTATAAACATTTTAACAATGTTGATTCTGTTCATGCATGAACATGATGTTTTTACATTCGTTTAGGTCATCTATAATTTCTTCCTTAAGTGTTTCATGTATTTTTTTGTAGAGATCTTTCACCTCATTGGTTAAGGATATTCCTAGGTATTTTATTTTCTTTGTAGCTATTGGGAATGGTACTGAGTTTCTGATTTGACATTCAGTTTCACTGTTATTGGTATATAGGAAAACTACTGATTTGTGTACATTGATTTGGTAACCAGATACTTTGCTCCATTTATTTATCAATCCAGGAGTCTCTAGGGTTTTCCAGATATAAGATCATATTATCAGCAAAAGTGATAGTTTGAAATCCTCTTTCCCAATATGGATACACTTTTTTCTTTTTCTTGCCTTATTGCTCTAGGTAAGACTTCTTCCAGCACTATGTTGAAGGTAAATGGTGACACTGGGCACCCTTGTCTTGTTCTAGTTCTTAGTGGGAATGCTTTCAACGTTTCCCCATTTAGTATGTTGCTGTGGTTTGTCATATATGGCAGCTATAATTTTTAGATATATTCTTTCTATGCTTAGCTTTTTTGAGGGTTTTTAATCATGAAAAGGTACTGGATTTTGTCAAACTAAATATATACAAAACCAAGGCATCCATCCAGGACCTAGACTGGAACACCACACTGAAACACCACAAGCAAAGCCAAAATTTCTCACTTAACATATGCTACAGACACACCCTTATGATGGGGAGAGGAGATCCCCATCTAAACAAAAGAAAATCCAAAAATAAGTGACAGCTGATTCAGATGAGAAGGAATCAGCAAAAAATCTCTAGAAGTATGAAAAACTCAAAGGGGAATACCAGCTGTCTAGCAATGGATACCAACCAAAATGAAAATGTTGAAATGATAAAGAATTCCAAATATTGATTGTAAGGAAGCTCAATTAAATTCAAAAGAAAATGTAAAATCACCTCAAAGAAGCAAGAAAAACAATCCAGGAAATGAATGGAAGCATTTCTTATTTCAAATATTTACCCACAAATGTGATTTCTGAAAGTGTAATAATTAAGAGCAAGGAATTCATATCTGAGAGAGTTGAATTGCAATGCTGACATTCCAATTATAGCTGTATGAATTTGGACAAGTTATTTTTCTTTGATGAAATAAGGTTAAAGGCACTGACCTCCTATAGATGGTGTGAAGACTAGTGCTTTGTCTCAGATATTAGGTATTACAAATCACAATATTATTGAGGCTTTCTCTGACAATTATACTTCATCTTCTCAGGAACAATTCTATCCCATTCAAAATGTGCAAGCCTTAAGGCTATTCCATGGGGAAAAGGCTAATCCCATGAGAAAAATGGAATTTCCAGATTGAGCCTTGTGGAGGCATATGACATACTGCATGTTCAATAGATGAGTAATATGACTCCTTCTGCTCTACCCTCACACCATTTCTCATAGAGAGAAGTAGTGGCTAACCTAGGTCTGAACATCGCCCATCCCTGAAAAGAAATCTTCCCTTGAAATACTATGGGTTTTCTGGGCCTGGCTTAGTTGTGACAATATCCCAGGTCACCAGCTAGTTTTCAATTTCTCCTTTTCTTTGCTGCTGTCAGTCCTCTGTTTCACCTAGGTGGTAACTCCTTTCACAGTTGTCTCTGTGACCTGGGTAACACTGGCATTTGTAACCACCACAGGATCAAATGTTTTTCTTTACAAAAGACTGCACTCTTATGACATGAAGTCTTGTCTCTTCTAATTTGAATTGTGATGATCTATAGCGACTAATACTACAAAGCATAGTCAGGGATTTTAAAATGTGAAGGAATATCTTGATTCAAACCACATTTGATAAAGTGAGTAACAAGGTCCCCAGGTTGACCCTGGAGGTTCATCTGCTTCTCAGATACTCCGTTTTATATTCGGAAAGAAGCTATAGGATAGCTTAAACTTTTAGGTTTCTCTCTCCTTTCCAAATATTTTCCATTAATGTAAGGCCAAAACATTTGCTATAGAGAAAACAAAGTCCTTGTCTTTCTGATTTCAAAGTTTTTTAGAAATTTTCTGTAAAGTGTTTTTGTTAAGAATAGCAACATAGTGGAGTAGTTTCTTCTTCTTTCTGATCATATAATTTACCTGTGGTCATGATGATTCATGCCTTTAATTACACCAATTCTTCCTTAGCAAGTTTTTCCTACACTACAGAAATTTCCCCAATTTTTTCTAAGTTTCCCCAATTGATTTGGTTATTCCCACCTAGAAATAAGTTCATAACATGTATAGCAATATGCCCCAAACTGAAATTACCCTCTTCATCTAACTTGTTCTCCTCATCAGTGTCCACTTATAACACTCCCAATAGCCTTACTAATACATGCTTGAAAGCTAACAATAATCTCTATCCTTTATTTTCTAAATCTTGTCTAGCATTGATTAATTCTCCTTCCTAAATTTCTCTCAACATGAAGTACTTTCCATAAATGATGTGCTAGGCTATTCAAACAAAGCCCCTCCACAACTGCTGCCTGAGAAATATAATCTCAACAACTAACAAGCCCAGCACCCTGTTCTGCCTGCCAATCATTGATAAGTGAATTTTCCTAAAAGATCACTTTCCTGATGCCATTTCTCTTCCAAAATCTCCAATGGCTCCCCATTACCTGATTGTTGAATCAGTAAGAACCAGTAGTATCATTAATTACTCTCTAATGACTCTGATTAAAATAAACAAGAGAAATGAGAGTGGAACTGGGGTTAGCCCCACAGGAATCTTGAGATATCACTATGTAGCACATGTAATTAACTATCTTCCAGAAGTATTTAGCCAAACAAGAAAAAAGAAAGAAGTATGAGAGGGAGTAGAGGAGGAGGGGAGGGAAGGGAAGAAAAAGAATGAAGAGAAAAGAGGTAAGGAGAAATGGAAAGCAGGGACTAAGAATGAATGAAAAGGAAGGAATTTATCTAAGGATAAAACACAATTGCTTTTTTCCAGATTGCTTCCTTCAACATCTGGATTTCTATTTTTGTGTAAGCCCAATTTTTAATAAAAAACAAGTTTGTTCTAAGCAAAAAAAAAAAAAGTTAAAATTCATAAAACTAAAGAAAAAGCACATGATTTGGCTAGACTTTCATGCTTTCCTGGAAGATATCAAATCAAAATAGCACTCTTCATTTTAATTTTCCAATTTAGGAAGAGGAAATAGAAAAATATTTTTGTAGCTTTCTCTAATAAAAGTCACAACATCCTGTATACTTGAATCCTGCATGGCTCAGATGTGGTGCTTAACATTTTTCTCTCTTAAGATTTGTTTCTGCCACCTTTGCTTACGTGTTGATTAGTATGTCAAAGAGAATACTGAGATTCAGAAATGATAGTCTACATTTAAGGTACTTATTGGCATAAGAAATAGAAAGTAAACAACTTTAAAACTGGAAAACAGGCTTTTTCAACTAATCTGGGTTTTTAAGAGTGAATGCAGAAGCATGATTGAGAGAATAAAGTTAATGATCAAAGTATTCTTCAACCAAATGTAATTTTGTTTTAAAGAAAAAGAAATAACAAGTAATAACTGGTGCTAATTTTAGTATGAGGTTGGCTCTTTAAGTCACCCTATAGGAAATCCACTGGGAAGTAGACCCTAATGCGGAGGAGTTGAGTTAAGGTCTTTTAATTAAATTTAAAGATTTTCTTACCCCTGGGAAAGGGCATAATTAGCTGTTTTCTAACACATTTGACCTGAAGATGCTTGAATCAGCAGATAATTGAATGTATTAAAAGCAGCAGCAAATTCTAATTATGAGACTTGGTTGTTGGGGTAGGGAAAAAAAGAAGTTATTCATTATTTATTCAAGAGAGTTCATATGAGTGTAGATGCGGGGAAGGAAACAGGCAATTACCAACTATCTCAGGTCCACAATAGTGTATCCTCACATGGTGGCTCGTAAAAGAATTGGGCAGCTTAGGATGTGAGTCGTTTTGTTATTCCCACGAAAGATCTCAATCTGCATGCCAAATAAATTACTACTAAAAATAGAGTGAAGCACTCAGAGAAGTAGACTGCACCAGCTGGACTGATGCCTGCATCACAGATTAACTCTGATATATGGGGCTTTGGTGTTCTTGCTTTGATGCTTCTGGAGGCGCATGTGTCTAAATCAACACACTAACAAGCTGTTCTCAGGTTGAGTTCTACAGAATACATACTTGGATCATATGGTACTTTTGCAAGTTTGCATGATTCCTTTTTGAAAGAAAACAAATCTTATGAACTCCTAGTTCAATATTATTTTATGATTATGTTAACCAAATATTTATGTGTATGAAATCTATAAACTTAAACATATATTCTTATGCTTATGAGCCCTTCTACAGTTTAAAAAACAAAACTTATCAAGTAAATATAAAAAATGAACTAATAAAATTCAAATCAACGAAATTAGATGTTAGGTAATCCTGTTTTGTTGAAAATGTATCTTTACTCCAAAATCCTGATGTGGTATTGACTACTGTGACACTATTTTGCTGAGTTTATTGTGCCTAAACTATCATGTGTCTTGTGGTGATTTAATTCTCCATCACTCTTCTTTACATGAACTAAGGCAAAACAAGTCCTCCTGCTGTGAGGACAGTTGGCTTTCATTTGCTTTAATACATCTTTAAGTTTAATCCTGGAATATACTTAATATCCTAGTTCAATCTTTTTTCTTATAAATACTAGGTAATTAATATAGTATTACTGATCCAAACAAACTAAAACAAATATAAACCAAGATGCTAAGTACACTGTAGATTATATTATTTTTCTTTCTTACCAGATATAGAAAACATTATTCATTTCTTCTCATACATGCATTTCATTCATTCAACAAATAAAGAGGGCTTGCTAGGTACTTACTTAAGATGATGATGATAATGAATGATGCAAGATCTCAGGTCAAGAAAATTTTAAAAACTTTAAGATTGAATGCTCAGCAATGAATCATCCAAAGAACTACAACTTTAGCCTATTTTAAAGCTATTATCCTTTGGAATGGAAAAGAAGGCCCCAAATTTAAAAAATTACAAGAAAAATAATGCTGATTATATTTATACACACTATTGAGAACCTGTTCGGTACTAGTCATTGCTTAGGTATTATCTTCTCTAATATTCACAGCAACCTAATGAAATAGTTATTTTTATCATTGTATATATAACATATAAGGTAGTTGAGACCCAAAGAAAACTAATAGAGACAGAGATGAAACTTTAATGCAGGTAGAACATCTCCAAAATGTGAGTGTTTAATTATGTTGCTACCTAAAAGACTTGGTATTTGAATTGGACATTTTTTATAATTAACAAATGTGAATTAAGCATATATATCAGGTGGTCTTGAATGCCCAGTTAACTAGCTCATATAGTAATCCTTATAATATACTATGATAATAAGTTATATAGTTATGTTTTAAAATATTACCAATAACATTACTAATAAAAATACATATTGTTATACATGTAATAATTGTATAGTTAAATTTTTGTGTCAATTTGACTGAGCTACAGAATGTCCCAATCAAACTTGACTCTGAGTGTTTCTGTGAAGGTATTTCCGGATGAGATTAACATTTAAATCAGCAGTCAGAGTAAAGCAGATGGCCTTCCCTAGTCAGAGGGAGCCTCTCCCAACCAGTTAAGGGCCTGAATAGAAAAAAGGGCTGATCTTCTCCAAAGTAAAAAGAATTCTTCCTGCCTGATGCTTTCAAACTAAGACTTACTATTCCCTGCTTTTGGACTTTCATCGAAACATCATCTTTCTTGTGTCTCAAACTTTCTGGCTTTCTAATTGAAGCTATATCATTTACATTCCCAAGTCTCCAGTTTGCTGACTCACCCTGAAGATTTTGGAACCTATGCTGCCCCCACCATTTTTTCAAACGTTCTGGAGAACTCTGACTAATAAAGAGAGCTAATGTTTATTGAGCACTCACTAGCCATTTGCCAGCCATTTTTACCAGTTATGTTGTGTATATCAAAGAACTGTCACAATCCTGGTGAGAGAGGATACCCTAGAAGGGTGAGGTCTGGGAAAACAGGTCTTGTCAAGGAGAGCACAAGGATACACTTGCAGGGTTCTCTCCATGGTGACTCAGCCCTTGGGAATTTGTAAACTTAACTTCCTGGAACTTGGAAGTTTCCAAGTTCTGTGAAATACTGTAGTTAGGTGGGGGCTGGAATAGCATTTCCTGCTTGATTCAAACAGGCCAATGAGAAGGGTATCTATGGAATGGAACTTCTTGACTGTCGATAAAAAGGGAAAGACCAAGCCAGTCGGGGAGCGTGGCCATTTGGAATTCTTCTATGCTGTAAGCTCCCAGCTGGTGAATAAAGCCCTTCCTCTTATAAACGTGGTGTTTGGGTGCTCTTTCTCTCCATTGGGCCTTGTCTTCCTGCAACATCAGTACTATTTTACAAATAAAGAAACAGAGGGAAAAGAAGATAAGCAAATTTCTCAAGATTACACAACTTGAATGTGATAGATTAAGGATTAAAACCCAGACAATCTGACTTCAGAGTTTCTACTCTACTCCCCTCTATGTGGGAAATAAAAAGGTAGTTATTATGTGTCTCTTAGTAAAAATAAATCAATATTTGGAGTATAGAGTAGATGAGGGGCACAGGGTAGGAGACCTGAATCTAGATTGGAGATGGGGAAAAATGGTGGGTATTTTCTACAATGGTGTTAGTAACCTGACAATGGAAGCTGAGACTATGATTCTTGTGTCAGAAATGGAAGGACAAGGTACTCATATTTTATTTTTTTATTGATCAGTTGTGTTACTTATTTTAATGATCAATGCTACTTCGGAAAAAATATTCTTGCCATATTTCTTCTACTTTCTCTCCCTTATGATGCTAATTGGAAAATATGAAAACATCAAGAAAATTATACAAATATTTTCCTACTCCCATATTTTATAGCATTTTATTAAAAATAACAGTAAGAAATATGCCTTTTGTTTATTCTTTCCTTTCATGATGCTAGAAATTGGGCTACTTTAAGGAATTTGCTAGCACCCCTGAGGATTAAGGAAGTTATTCCTTGAGGCTCCTTTCTGAGCATAGTGTCTGAGGAGGTTTGGTAGGCTTGCCCTGACAGTAGTCCAGACCTACATAACTTACATGATACTTGATTTTGATATATACTGTATAATCTGAGAGAATAGTAGCACATGAGGTCAGACAGTTAAGTTTTGCAAATTCATCCTAGAAAAAGTATAACATACCTCATTGCTGAATATTATCACTACAGTCACCTTCAAAGTACTCTCCTTAGGAAGGTATGCACCTACGCCAGGGCCTGGTCTACCATTCATCACAATTTCGGAACTGTTTTTCTGGAATGGTCAAAGCTTTCATCACATGAGGTCAGATAATGAGGTACATAAATTCATCTCAGAAAAAGTGCTTTGAATGCCTCCATATGCATATGAAAATTAAGTGTTGAAATGTTTAATGAATGAGATTTGGAGTGCTAAATACATTATAAAACCTCATTATACCTATATATTACTTTCCCTACTTTTCTAGTAGCCCACTGTTATTTCTATTATGTTACTTATTATAGGCCAAGCAGATAAAATGAAGATTACGTCAGCCAGAAAAATTAGATCAAACTTTGTTAAAGTGATCTTGGGAATCTATGAGATATCAAAAATACATAATGATTACCAAATACATAATGAATGAATAGAAATAATACAACTTCAGAAACGGGAATTTGCTAGAATTATCAAAGAAATCTTCAAGAAATTGGTGGGACCTGAAATAGGCCTTGAAATATGAAATATGAAATATTTCATTTCCTGGACTATGATGAAGAGAAAGAAAGACACCTTTTCTACAATCTTTGGCTAAAAATGAATAATAGATCTAATAATATAATGAATAAAGGAGCTCTGAATTTTGACTCTTTTCCTCACTCACAAAATTGGCTCTAAAGAATGGAGACCAGGGACAGGATGAATGACACAGAACTGAAGATAGCCTGTTTGGAAAACAGACTTTCCTAAAGTTTCCTTTCACTTTACATTTTGCCACAATTAGCCGATGCAAGATGGGAAATTTGTACAGATCCTATCCCTTGAGTAGCAAAAAGATATGAAGACTGATCACCAATTTGCATAGTGAGATGATTAAAAGAGTGAGAAAAACACGCAGAAGCCCTGGAGTACCAGAGCTCTGTCCTTACATAATGACTTTATACTCTTAGAAAATTTTCAGGGTTAATTATCTCATCCAATCTCAGAGGTAAAACCAAAATTATTATATTTTAAGCAGTGATTGTTAACATTGACAATTAATAATAAAGTATACAATTGTACTTAGCTATTTTTTTTTTTACTCTTACCCCCAAACATTATCACTATTCATTATAAACTGTTGGTTAATGGATATCTTTTATTATATTTATACAAATTACAAATGAGGGGAAGTGTAGGCTCTAAACACTAGTCTCAGTTAACCGTGGCTATGGCTATAACTGTATTCATTTATTTGGATGACAGGTTATTATACAGATATCACTATGTCCCTGTTGATAATTTATCTACAATGCAGGAATAGCTTATGGGAAAACAGAAAAGTAATTATATTTATTTGTCTCGCAAACCTAAAACTTGGAGGAAATACCAATTGTCCTTAATATGACAGAAGTGATATGGCTGGATCTCCGGCATGATACCATATGCAGATAGTTGATCACCTGAGGCCTCCATGGCCAAGAACTGTGGGAGTAAATCTGGAGGTGAGACTGCATGGCTCAACTGATTCCTCTAGAGAACATGTAATAATTCTAGCATAATTATTCAGTGAGATTTTGAGTGGTAGCTATGGAGTAACTAGTACTTCCATTTTCAATGTTGCGCTGTCTTTCAACCTGGCTTTCTCTGAGAACAAATGCTTGAAAGCCTCTACAAAAATGTTCAGCATATTGTAAACATAGTAGCTTGACAAATACTTGATTATTTCAACTAAATTATAAATCTCAGATATACTTTGTAACTACACAGAATAGTTTTACTCAAAAACACAATCTTTCATGGCTCTGAATCACAAATCATAACTGGTTTTGTTTTAGATCTCATCTGAATTTTTAAAAAACACTTTCATCATTTTGGAAGTAAATTAATTAATGAAATTTACATAAACAATGTTCTCTAAGGCATTGCTAACCAATCATCAAGGATGGCACTGAACATATTTCTTAAAAATGACATGACAGCATATATTTCTAAATTTGGTTACTCCTAGAGTCTAACAGAACATTATCAAAGGATATGGCTCAATGATTATGCAACCTCAAGTAACTGAACTGAATAATTAAGTTTGATTTAACCCAATCACTTTCCTAATTTATGACATAACATGTGGCTTTTCTACACATGTTCTGAAGGTACACAGGATAAGTGTGAAAACTCAATCTTCTCTGCAGCATATTATCCCATACTTAATGGCCCAATTCTCTTCAAATTTAGTATTTACCTACTGAAGTAGATCTAATCTACCAGACATATCCATTTAAAAAAATTCCCATGGCTAAATAGCTATAAACACCTTTGATGCTACAAGATAGCAAAACAAGGCCAAATTTTTACAGCAAGGTGTGAGTATTTCTAATATTGATACTTAATCCTGTATTTTGCACTCTGCATTTTACAGAATGATTGATGGCAATGATGTTACCTCTAACTGTCTGGAAAATTCTTAGGGAATTGACATTCTAGAACTTTCATATGCAACATACATATGCAATATTAACAGAGAAATGGAGTTCAGACAACAAGCAGAAGGCTTATATGTTGCTCCTGCCCAAGTCCAGGAATGCCGGCCCTAAAGTCTGAATGGGAAAAGTAAGGAGACTCAATTGCCAAGGCTGCACAGATGTAGAGAAAAACTATCAGTCCTCCTCATATTCAGCTACTGCTGTTCTTACCCCTTGTCCCAAATGGCACATTGTGCCAAGCTCCTTGGTGAGTGCAGCTAAAGCTCACAGCTATATGATAGAAACAAAATTATTAACGTATGAATAAATATTCACAGTCTTGTCTTTTTTCTTGCCTCCACTTAGGAAAAATTCTGGCATTGTCTTTTTTGGCATTTCCCTTGTCTCTGAATTTAATCACAGAGGTGAAAGAGTACAAAGTGTGAACAAAGAAAGAGGAGGAAAGAGAGAAGCCCCAAGGAGTGGGATGCCAGGTCTGGTTTTTGAGAGATGGAGAGATAGACTTTAAAGAGGCTGAGCAGATTGAGAAAGTTGGGGGGAGAGAGGGGAGACAGAGAGGGGAGGAAGAGAAGTGTGAAGATGGGGTGTAGAATCATGCTGCACTAGGGGTGGCGAATCCAATGTCCTTTCACTTCTGCAACAGAGGAAGCAGAAAATGGTTATTGGAACTCATAATATATTAAATCACTTTTGGTTGCTTGACTGTGCTTTTGTGAATATGACATCTCAATAGGGCTTGAATCTTCAGGCATAGCCCACAGAATTAGCAGAGCAATGGATAATGAAAGTAGGAGCAAGGCCTGAATATACCTGACCAGCAACTATGGGGTTGGGTGGAGCGTATGAGGACAATGGAGAAGAATTAGGTTGGCTGGAAACCAGAACCATATAAGCTCAGAAAAAGCCAAGATGATGACTGATATTTGGAAATTGATCAATCTTACAATTTGGAATGGAATAACTGTGCAATATTTTTCAATAAAGTGTTCATTTTCATACTACTGAGATAAGCTACTACCTTAAAATTAACACACAGTTTATATGTAGCATTTCTTATTTTCCATGAAAAGTTGTCATTCAACCAATTGATATCACAATTCACTGTTAGCCCAACAAACCTATGGACAACGTCTGTTTTTTTTATCATTATGATTGCTGTTAACTATTTATCCAGTATAATCTACTATATATTTATTGTGCACAAAGCTTGCAGCGTAATGAGTGCTCATTAAATAGTTATTGAATGAAAGAATCGGTTGTGTCTCAGAGTTGAAGAAAATGATCAAACCAAAAAAAACTACTTTTTTCTACCGATTTTTAGTTTTGATATGTGCCAGATGTGGTAGAACTGTTATAGATACTACCGCATTTAATTTTCCCACTACCCCTACTTTGTAGGTATTGTTATGTTAATTTAACAGATGAGGAAATTGAGTCTCAGAGAGATTAAGAAACTTGCCAAAGTTCCCAACTAGGAAAGAAATAAAACTGCTATTGAACTCATGCCTGGATGACTCAAAGGTGCAAGGTTTAGGCAAAAATTTGAAAGAAGAAAGAAAGAGAAGCAAAGTCTAAGAATAGAATCTGAATGAAAGTAGACAGCAATGAGAAAGCACAGAGATTATGTGAAGGGTTTTGCCTGCCCTGAGCTAAATACCAGAAAAAAAGAGGTTCCCTAACTTTTAAGAAAATCTGCAATTTTGTAACCATTATTTTATACCTATATTATATTCTAAATTATTAAGAAGGAATGAATACCACTACCCTAATTTTCTTATTTGTATAACCTACCCACTTGAACTTGTTACACAATATACTTCAATATACTAATTTTCCCAATAGTGAATTACTGATCCAATGGCCAAAAGAAGTTCCCAAAAGTGCTTTAGCATACTCCAAAGGAGTAACTTGTTATACCAGAGGAAAGTAGATGTTTTCTAAATCAATGTGACTTACAAACATATTTTTGTATTTATATTACATGAGCTGAAAATACCACGCTGCAGTTCACAGAAGCTATCCTCCATAAAGCAAGTGAAGTGTCACCAATCAATTCCTGCTAGTGCACAGTAATGAGGAGCAGATGACTCAGTCACCAGCGCAGCAAAACAGAAAGAACATAGCCAATATTCAATAGCCCCCAAAATAATTATAAAGGACTAAGCAGGGTGGGGAAAGGCTCCATTCTGGGAGGTTTGTTTATCATGGACAGATGGTTTCCTCATGATTATGTTGGGTGCCAACTAAAACTCATGTGGCCAGGAGGCAGAGATCACTTGTCCACACAATGCTCTGTTCTTCAGTTGTAGGCATTTCAGGAACCTCTTCTAGCAAGCTGTGAGCCTTTCTCCTCCTGGCTACAATGCATCCTAGGGCTAATAACAAATTGCAGCTGTCTCATAGCCCATTACGTCTTGCCAGTGTCCAATGCAAATCCATACTCTGGTAAGTGTGCCTTTTCCTTGGTGTGTAACATCAGTTACCCACAGTTCCATACTGTAGTAGTCGCGCCAGTGACATTAGACACTTTCGTTTATTCTTTCCTCAGCCTGTTCCACAGCCAATAACCCCAATGAATTCCGTGTTTCCCTCTGATCATTTTTGTTGTTGTTTACTCTCATTTCCTCTAGATCTCAACCTAATTCTCTATTTCTTAGATAAATAATAGGGTTAAAATAAATCTCACTACTGTAACACTCAAGTCCAGAACAACATGAACCATCCTGGGGAAAAGCTTTATATTCCTAGAGCCTACCTTTTAGAGCTTGATTTGAAATTACAGGTATGTGTGACTGACTGTTACTTCACATGGTAGGCATTATTCAATCGTATTTATGCAGAACACGAGTAAAAGAATCACACCAGCTTATTTTCAAGTTCTACTTGTCTGCTCCAACACGATGGGTGTTCTTTTTTCTTGTTTTTTATACTGAACATTTCAATTGAAATATTAAGCTTAATAATTTTTCCAGTTTCTAAGGAGATATAAATTTAAATAATTTATGTAGGTTCCTAGTCTAAATTGGTATTATACACATTAAAAATAGATGCCTTATTCATATACATATATATATATATATATAAACATTCTAATCCATTAAAATTTCTAAGAGTAGCCAGTAGTCAGAGTCATGGGATTTTTTTTTTTTTTTTGAAACAAAGTCTTACTTTGTCACTCTCAGTAGAGTGCCATGGCATCATTGCTCACAAAATCATGAAAGAACATTATGGAAGATTCTATTTTTTCAGAGACATCAGCCTAGTTACTTTAGTTTTTAAAAGAGAAGACAGAAAGTAAGTTCTATCATTTTTGAGCACATCATCCAGGCCATATCCAAGAATGCAGATTTTATTAAGCCTGACACAGATACTACAATAAGGAAATAATAAAAAGTACAGTGAAAGATTACTCAAAATGTGCATTAAGAGTATTCATCATAGAATTGATTATAGAGAAAAAATGATAATTCTCAAATTTAAATTCCCAATTGGAATTGGCCATTTTTTAAACTTAACTAACAGAGGGAAATCTCCTATATACAGTATTCAGTGATATGAAGGATGCCATAAAGTTCATGTGCAATTTGAAATAGTATATGTATATATATACATATATACTCACATATATATACATATACACACACATATATATAAACTATTCTTATCAGATTCAAAAAATCAAATGAATAAAGAAAATAAAGATATGTAGATACATATAGAAATATATATGAATGTAGAAAAATGACTAACATTATCCCATATAATTAGAGATGATTTCTTACAATTCCCTGTTTTCCAACTTTTTAAAGAATGCATGCTACTTACATCTCTCAATTGAAATTAAGCTACTTTAGTATTAGTATTTTGTGAATCCATGAAAGTAATCATTCGTCTGCATTTTTTGTGCTTCTAAAACTCATTGCTTTTAAGCCCGGGTGTTTAAGTGCATAGCTAACCTAAGCCACTAAAATAAACAATAAAAAACATTCTCCACTCCCAAAATTGGTATTTCTCCATCAGTAATACCACACAAATATCTGGCCCACAAAAAGGACAAAAAAAATTATGCAGAACGTCTTGGAAATGTGAAATGGTAAGCTAGTTTGAGAATGGAAGAGTGTAGATCTAAAATAGAAAGTCTAAGGAAGCTGCTTGCTGTGAAATCCTAATTTGGTCAAGATAATGAGTACATGAAAATCATGAACTACAGGGAGAAATCAGAAAAACACCACCTCAGTCAGATGATCAAAGTTAACAGCAACAGTGATAAGTCTTATTGATAGCATCATCATGTGATATAATTTGATGGTAACAGGCCTTTGCTTATTTGACCTTCTTCCACCAAACCTATAGAATCAATTCAATCATGGAAAGACATACAAATCTCACTTGAGGAGCATCATTCAAAATATCTGACCAATATTCCTCAAAATTGTCAATGTCATCAAAAACAAGGAACATTTCAAGAAACTGTCACAATCAAGAGGAGCCTAAGGAGATATAAGGACTAAATATAATGCAATATCCTAGATGGGTCCTAGAATAGAGAAAGGACAATAGGAAAAATAAATAAGGAAATTTGAATGTAGTATGTACTTTAGTTAATAATAGTGCATCGATATTGCTTCATTATCTATACTATGTACCAGGATAATGCATGGTATTAATAATAGGGGCAGGAATATGTCAGAAGTCTCAGTACCAGACTGAGACTTCAAGACTTTTTTGTAAATCTAAATGTATCCTAGATTAAAAGTTTATTTAAAAAAAGTACACACCCACATGCATGCATGTACCCCTGCACACACAGTATAGTTCACCACTGCTAAAGGTTGACCTTGATGCTTCTCCTCCACCACAAACTCTTGAAACAGGATGTTTTATGCACCTTTGTCTGTTTGATAAATACTTGGTCATGCCTAGTAGACATTAGCTACAGGATAAACGTTCATGGTATTGAAAGAGAAAATGATCTAATGTCTAAGGTTCAGTTGACTGCACAGCAATAAAACAAAAGTTTCTATTAAGATGTGCTTTTCCCCAACCCTAGAAATTATTGCCAAATTTTATTTTATTTTGGGAGACAGACCCAAAATCATAGACTGAAATTTTAAAAAAATTAAAAGAAAAAAAAATCAGGGAACACAAGGGCAGTGGCCATAACACTAGCTCCAGTAATATCTGGTAATCTCACAGAGTCTGTATCTTAATTTACAACATTACCTTAAACTCCATTGTTTGGTGCTTGAAAGTCAAAATAGGGAGAAAAAAATTAAAGAAGATATCACATAACAACCACATGTGAAGGCTGTTCTGAGGATTAGATGAATAAAATATATATGAGAATGTATATTTGAAAATCACCACAGTCTAATAGCAGTTGCTACATTTCCTCATATACAGAGCACCTGAAAGTCATAGGATTCCTTGGAGACCACAGTGAATATGGTGGTCTATAAGTTGCATCAGAGAAACCATCTTAATAGTTGGAAATATAACAACGTAATGCAAAATGAGATTATAACCATTAATACATGTCTCTCTCTCTCTCACACACACACACAAATTTATTAAATTCAGCTCAATTGTCTCTTGATAATTTTTGCCATTGTTATGCATTTGCTATTATGTTCCCATTTTCCTGTGTTTACTTCTTAATTGTGTGTCTTCCCCACAAACCATTAGTAAGTACATATGTATTATTAATTCTTATATCAGAATCCTCATATCAGAATATCATAAAATGTGGCAGGTAACAGATGTCCATTTATCCAACAAATATACCTGGAGTACTTACTATAAGTCCTGAAATACAGTAAATAAATAGAAGGTTAAAATTCCTATTCCTGTGGTGATTACATTCCAATTCTAGCAGGTTAGAAGGTGACAGATGCCATGGACAAAAGTAGAGCAGAGTAAGGTGGAATGGAAGTTGGAAACAGATTGCAGGATTAAGCAGGGTTGCTGCATTAAGAAGGGAAGTTTGAAGAAAAACGTAAAAAAAACTAATGATTTCAGCCAAACAAATATCTAGATATAAAGCATTTTAGGTGGAAAAATGAGGCACTGGCCCCAAGGGCAAGCTTACCCAGTTTGTTCAAAGAGAAGTCAGGAGGCCAAGGTTCCTGGAGCAGTAAGAGTGAAAGAGATGGGGAGGCAGAGCCGGAAACAGCCAGGCCTGCAGGCCCTGTAGGCCCTTAGAGACTTGGCCTTTCCTCCATAGTGAAATGGGAGCCAACACAGGGTTTTGAGCAAGATTCACATCACCTGACATTTTCCAAGGCTCATTCTGGCTGCTGTGTGAAAAATAAACTAATGGTAGCAAAGGCAGAAGCAAAGGGGCCTGTTAGGGGCTGGTTGCCATGATCTTTGGTGGCTCAGGCCAAGGAAGTAGGTGTGGCCATGATGAACATTAGTTGAATGATGTACATTTTAAGGTAGAACCAACAGGATTTTATGATGGATTCAACAAATGCTTTAAATGGATAAAGATTGGCCGATATTCATTAGTGGGCAGGCATTGCCAAGTGCCAAGGGCTTAGTAACCATTGATGTGCAAAGAAGCTTAAAATAGAACAAAAACCATGTATACTACTTTAACATTACATGTATTATCTTTTATTATGTTGACAATGAACTGTTAGATTTCAGCCTTAGCACATTGACACCTAGCTTGCAGGCTATCTGGGTTTGGGGGCTATGGAGTTGGAAAATCACTAAGCTATACAAATGTGAGAATCATGGCACTGATACTGAAATTGCTTTCTCACGGGTGCTGTGAGAGGGCAATTCACCTGTTAGAAGAAACATGTTTGCCTGATTTCAACCTGACCTTTGAGAACACATCCAGAGTCAGGCAGGTGAAAAGGCTCATGGTGTTAAACCCTGCAGCTGGCTCAGCTTACCAATTGATACCACTTTCTGGCACTCATTATTTTTATAAAGATATTAGCAAAGCAATAGTTAAATTAAAGTGCTCTATAAGCCTTAGTAGTCACCATTAACTTCTGAAATATTGTTGCATGTTAGCTTATACTGTTATGTATAAAAGCATTTACTCAAAAAGGCAAGGGAAACAAAATCTGTTAATGGTAGTGAAGGGAAGAACTATTGCCTGTTCACACATTGAGGCATCCCTTTCCCAAAACAACAGGGTCTCCATTTTGCTGAACTTGACAACAAACTGGGAGATACCTTCCAGAGCGTCTGGGACCAAAACGCATACCTGGAGAGATCAAGACATGTCTGAGAGGTGCCTTCTGGTTTCCTTCCTCACTCTTTTCCTCTTATATCTTTCTTCTCCTTTCTTCTATGGACCTCCCAGGGATGTAAGTCTGCTTATAGGAAATTAACTGAGATTAGTTATTAACACCTCAAAGTGAATTTAAGTAACCCTGCACCCTCTATCCAGCATTATAAGCTTAAGTTTTGGCATATCAGACTTTGTCTCCCCCCATCTATGCTGTATTTACTCAGGGGCTGTGAGAAGCACTGTATAGTTCCCCAAGGGAGAGGAGGAGGCCTGGGGGAGTCCAGGTATGTCCAGGCTCCAGGTTGTGGTGAGGATGTGAAGCCCATGAAAGAGGTGACTCAGGAATCAGGAGACTAGAAATGCTTGCCTGGGTCCCCTATTTTCTCTTTATAAAATAGTATCGCTCTATATGCACCCTGCCACACAGGGCCTTTTTGAAGACCAATAAAATGTTATCTGTTCAATGCGAGCCTGTCTCCTCAAAACGCAATGAAAGATACTATGTATAATGACCAAGTTCTTGGGCTGAATTTAGAAACTGCAGATGACAGAGCTTCCTATGTTTATTCACAGTGGCATTGAACTTTGTATAGGAAAGTGAGGCCTGGGCATTTGCATTTCTCCTCATGGTTCCACTTTCCTGGCCAAGAAACACATGAAGAAGGGTCTTCACCGGCCCAGAACCCCTGATAAGATTCCATTCATGCCTGCTACTCCCTGACAGAGAAAGCCCCCCACAAGAAGGCTCAGCTCTCATAAAGAGCACTGCCTGATTCAGGAAGACATGGCTTTTTGTTCAGCACCATAGGACCCTGTGTGACACTGCACGGCCTGGGCTAGGGACTGTCACAGCAGCCTTTCACAATTCAAAGAGAAAGGGAAAATAGTCTGCCTTTGAGCGTCAGCGATGCGGGAGAAGCGGGAATCAAATCATGAATAAATAAATAAAAACACCAACAGCTGTGATATTTAAAACAGACGATCACTATAACAGCAAATGACAACCCTGCTGCCTGCAGAATCTGCTAATAAACTGTCTGCTGTGACGGTTATTAAAGATAAACTTATGAGCCATGATTATTCAACTATTAAACCTAAGTGGAAATCAAAGGAAGATCTGTGTCAGATGATGTTTTTGGTGCCATACAGCCTGAGAAAATTACTTATCAAGTCTGAATTTCTGATCTCTCTGTCCTCCAAGGATTGGTCCCTTGAAATTTTAGAACTATCTGTGTAGAAACTTTCTTTTCATTTCCCTTTAATTATAATTATAGCTTGCTAATGTATGCCTTGTTTGTTTCTAATAAATTTTGGTGATAAGAACATCTCATTATCCCTGAAATAGAGGGAGTGACATTCAATTCATCGAGGTCATATTTATGACAATGAAAGAAAAAAGAAAATAAGACTTCCCCTGGGGCCACCTGCTCACCAGAGAACCTTCTGCTCTGCTGTACTGATATTGAGCAAGCTACCAAGAAGTCTAGATTGTTTGTAGATTTGGTAATATTAGATAGGTAATATTAGACAATATATTAGATAATTCAACCTAACTAGAGTTTACTTCCAATTCAGGAATCATCCAATTCACCCGGATCTCAATCTCTGTCATTGACATTACAGTAGCAACATAGTTAATAGGATGAGTGGCCTATCATGGCAGAAATGACATTATAGAATAAGATTATTATATGAGCATTCTGCTCTGAAGACATAAAAGGTTGGCCCAGGGCTGGGCACAGTGGCTCACACCTATAATCCTAGCACTCTGGGAGGCTGTAGCAGGTGGATCTTCTAAGATCAGGAGTTCAAGACCAGTCCGAGCAAGAGCCAGACCCCGTCTCCAAAAAGAAAACAAACAAACAAAAAATAAAAAACCAAGTAGCTGGGCATGTGGTGGGTGCCTATAGTCCCAGCTACTTGGGAGGTGGAGGCAAAAGGATCACTTGAGCCAAGAGTTTGAGGTTGCTATGAGCTATGATGCCATGACCCTCTACTCAAGGTGACAGAGTGAGACTCTATCTCAAAAAAAAAAAAAAAAAAAAAAAAAAAAAGATAGCCCAAAATGAAAATAATCATTGTCTTAAAATATAATTATTATATGTAAGGAGCAGGAACATAACAGTAGAGTCAGAACTATTCAATCTAGTAGGGATTTACAGATTGCATTTCCAATTTCTCCTTGATATTAATGCTTCCTAGTTTTCAGTCAGAAATTTGAGGTAACTTCCAATAATGAGGGTGATAGTTTTTTTTCCTTTTTTTTTTAATTGAGAAATGCAACATTAATTGGTATATTAGGAAAATGCACAGTAGTACAAATGTGTGTAAAAGATTAAGGGAACAAAAAGCAAATAAAACTACTTTTGTTATATCCTGTATTTTGATTTTTAGCTTGGGTTTTGATATTTGGTGGGGGTTAATTTCTTTACCTTTTTGCTATTTCAGTCTTACCTACTTTAATGTCTATATTTGATGGTCCCTTTCTAAGGGAGACTTGCTGAGGTTGGGAGTCCCCTTCTTTGCAGTCTCATGTAGGTAGTAAACATAACTACTAGGCACACATTAGGTACTAGGCACTCAACAGACTTTGGGAAAATAAATAACTAGTCCAAATACTTGGATGTAAACATAAATCTCAAATTATTCCAGGAAGGGCACAAATGAGGAAAATAAACAAATATGGTGTTCATAGCACAAATGCATGGGAGTCAAGAGGCCAAGCACAAGTTGTGTACAGTATCATGAGTGAAAAGGAGCCCATGCAGAGCCCCGGGGCCTTCACGATGTTGTGCTGAACCCCAGGGTAAGCACACATGGAGAAAACATGTAAAGACAAAGCAGAAAGGCAGCCAAGTACAGGTCCAGGAGAGAGGCCTGAGCATGAAACACACTACCTGCAACTTGATCTTAGATTTCTGGACTCAAAAGCTCTGGGAAAATACATTTTTGTTATGTAAGCCAAAATTAAAAAAAAAAAAATAGTACTGGAACTGCAAGGGTGATACCCAGAACCACTCAGAGTGACACTGACCCTGAATTCAAGGGGGGCTTCAAGAAAAAAAAATAGACTCCACACACTTTACCTAGGGCAACAACTGTTTTGACACTGTGTCTCAAAACTAATAATAATAATAATAATTCTCACATATGTCTGGATATCAAAAGCACCTGATGAGTCTGTCTGTCCCACCCCTTTTAAATTCAAACTTTAATATCACCTCTCCACCCAACTAAATAATATCCAGGGAGGGTTCCCACAAGTCTGTCCATATGTTTGAGAATGACAGCTGAATGAGCATCTTAGCCTCTGTTGACCAACCATTATCTACCCTGTGGGCCACTGTGCCAGAGGAATGAAGTAGCCTCATTGCCATTATGTCACAAAAACCAATGTAAACACCTACCCGGTAACAGTCAAAAATAACATACAAAACAGTGGAACTCAGTCATGTGCTCAATCTCTGAATATCATAAAATGTAAATGGAACTTAAATAAACCTCATTGGATGCCATATGTACATAAATGTGATTGTATGGTCCATAACCAAGAGCTTTTCTTACACACACTGAGCATCTTTATAAGGAAAGTTTACTTAGAAGAAGTAGAGCCACACACTGCATCTAAAGAGACTCTCCTACTCCCACGGAACCAGGAAGCAATCTGAAACGTTTTGATTTCGTGCTTGAGAGTAGAGGGCTTGTTCTTACAACTTATTTTTCTTAAAAGTTGTGTAAACTTGGAATCTTTTAGGTAGTTGAAATGATGAGCTCGCTATTGAAAGAAAACATGACATAGATTATTATTTTTTTTTAATTTTTATTAAATCATAATTGTGTACATTGGTGCAATCATGGGGCACAATGTGCTGACTTCATACACAATCTGAAATATTTTCATTGAACTATTTAACATAGCCTTCATGGCCTTTTTTTTTAAAATAATTTTATTAAATCATAATTGTGTACATTGG
>CAUYRH010120177.1:0-23910 GCA_963574655.1 Perodicticus potto
GCCAAAAGAGAAGGTCGAAGAACGCACATCAACCCTGCTGGAGCAACCTGTGACCCCAAGGATACAAATAAAAGGTACAGAGCACATCACCAAGTGGACAGGAGTCCCCTCCCCCATGAGAGCAGCTTGCAGTATACTCCATACCTCCATACAAACAAGCGAGCAGAGTTCAGATGTCCTTCTACTCTACCCCACAGGACAGACCCTCTAAAAACCGGACCTCCTTCCCTTACTAGGGTGCCACGCCACTCTCCTTCCAGGCATAAACAGTATAAAAACTGTGTATATTCTCCACCTGCAAGTTGGAACTCCCTGCACTCCCCTCCACTCTCACCCTCAGGTCTGGAGGTCTGTCCCACACGAAGTCCAGATTCTTGGATACTTTCTTGAGGGGTGTGGACAGAGTGTGGGCTGTTGCTGGTCTGTGCTGTTTTCCTGGCTCGGAAGCAGTGAGAGGAAAGTGAGCCAAGAGGTGGCCAAAGTGGAGAGGCGGTCCCCTGAGGCACCAAGCGACAGCACTGAGAAAGCTTTGCTAAATTTCAGCCAAGGGGACTCCTGTCCGCTTGGTGATGTGCTCTGTACCTTTTATTTGTATCCTTGGGGTCTCAGGTCACTCCAGCAGGGTTGATGTGTGTTCTTCGACCTTCTCTTTTGGCTCAGTTCCAAACTGTTGGCTTTCTTGCTAAATTTCTGTCCTTTAACTCTCCCTCTGGATGGGAGCATCTGCAGAAAGCTGGTTACAGACCACCATCTTGGCTCCTCTCCCCCACAAAAAGTTTTTAGTTTAACCAAATCTCATTTGTTTATTTTGTTGTCCCTGTGATTGCCATCAGGGTCTTATTTATAAATTCTTTGCTTAAGCTAATATCTAAAAAAGGTTTTCCTATACTTTTTGTTAAAATTCTCATGGTTTTATGCCTGATGTTTAAGTCTTTTACCCATCTTGAGTTAATAGTTGTGAGTATTGAAAGAGGCTTCCTGTTTTATTCTAGTGCATCCAATTTTCTCAGCAACCTTTACTGAATAGGGCTTCTTTTCCCAAGTGTACATTGTTGAATTCTATAGGTAGGTGGTACATGGTTTTATATCTTAGTTCTCTATTTTTGTCCCATTGAGACGTCTATGTGTCCATTTTTGTGCCAATACCATGCTGTTTTGGTTACTATAGCCTGGGAATGTAGTTTGAAGTGTAGCAATATGATTCCTCCAGACTTACTCTTTTTGCTTGAGATTTCTTCATTATTTGTCTCTTTTTTGGTCCCAAATGAAACATAAATTTATTTTTTTCTAGGTCTGTGAAGTATACATTGGTATTTTGATGGTTTTTGCATTGAATCTGTAAATCATTTTTGGTAAACTGGATATTTTAACAATATTGATTCTGTCAATCCATGAGCATGATATGTTATTCCATTTGTTTATATACTCTACAATTTCTTTCCTAATGTTTCATAGTTCTCCTGGTAAAGCTTTCAACTCCTTGGTTAGGTATATTCCTAGGGATCTTATTTAAGTTGTAGCCACTATGAATGCTGTTGGGGGCTTCATCCCAGAGATGCAAGGATGTTTCAACATATGTAAATGAATAAATATGATTCACCACAAAACAGAAGCAAAAACAGAGACTATCTGATCATTGTAATAGATGCAGAAAAAGCATTGGACAAAATCAAGCACCGTTTTATCATAAAAAAAAAAAAAAGCTCAAGAAACTAAGCTATAGAAGAAACATTTCCAAAATTATAAAAGCCACGTAGGACAATCAACAGCCAATACATGCTGGATGGGGGAAAGCTGAAAATATTCCCCCTAAAACTGAAACAAGGCAACTGAAATTCCCTCTACACTGTTACCACGTAGTCCTGGAAGTCCTAACCCGAGAAATCAGGCAAGAAAAAGAAAGAAAAGTCATCTGAATCAATAAAGAGAAAGTCTAACTATTGCTCTTCAATGATGACATAACGTTGTACCTAAAAAACCCCAAAATATCCACCAAGAGACTTCTGAAATTGATAAATAAATTCAGCAAAGAGTCAGGGTAAAAAAAATCAATGTACATAAATCAATAGCATTTCTATATGTCAGTAATAACTTTTTCACTTGCTTTCTCTTTTACCTGGAATATCTCCAATGATGCTGACAACAAATCCACACCTTTTTGAAAGGCCATCTTATGGACTCAGTTCCTTTATGGCAGTGGTTCTCAACCTTCCTATTGCTGTGACCCTTTAATACAGTTCCTGTGGGTCGTGACCCACAGGTTGAGAACTGCTGCTTTATGGTGCCCTTCTATATAATTTACTAGTTTCCATAATCCATTGTTTTCTCCCTTTTTAGAAGTCTTTAAGAATGATAGACCTTATGATTTATTGTCACTATAATGTCAGAGCTGTTTAATGTAGCTTGCTATGGGAACTATGAGCTCCTTAGGAACCAGAGGCATGGTTTTCATTCCATCTCTATTAGCTATCTCCCTTTGTGAAGCCTCATCAGGTGTTAAGCACCAGGTATATTCTGAATGCATCCTTGCTTAAATTTCCAGTGTGTATATTTGTAACATGAATAATATCCCACTTTTGTACAGCAATCTACAAATTCCAGCATAGTTGTATAAATACTATATCTCTGAATAATATGAGAAGTATAGGCAGTAAAAGCTCTTATTTTCCTGTAATTAAATGAAAATACTGAAGCTCTGATTGGTTAAAGAAATATCACATAGTTAGAGTCAGCAAATGAACAGTTAGGATTAGATACTAGAGTCTTAAAAATAAGCCCAAGACTGTTTGGGTTACAAATTTTAAAATATGACCCTCTATTCTTCTCTTAAGAGAAATTTATTTTATATGTTCCTCAGTCATTTTACTTTTTTAATTAAGTCATAAAGAGGTATATCATGTGTACATCAGTGCATTTATGGGGTACAATGTGCTGATTTCATATACAGTTTGGAATGTTTACATCATAATAGTCAATATATCCCTCACATCATTTACTTAATTATTGTGTTAAGACAATAATTTTGGAAAAATTTTTAGGATCAATTCTAAATCAATGAGGAGAAACAAGGGTGTGATTATTCTCAAAGTGTGGTTCTACCAACTATCTTCATCAGAATGTTCTAATTCTTTTTTGTTTGTTTAAAATTTATGTCTCCAAGGTCCCACAGCAACTTTATGAATCTGATCTGTTGGTACAGGGGCGATAAATCAATATTCTCTATTAGAATTTAATGATACAAAAAATTCAGCAATTAAGACAAACTGTGTGGTTGTATTTTGATACCTTATGATTCCAAAATTAGACAAATATTTTTCTTTGCAACTGTATCACTTAGAACAAATTTCCTGAGTTTTTATTTTGTTTATATTCTATCTTCTTCATCATTTACCAGTATCATTTTCATGAATTGGGTATAAAATATCTATAAACTCCTCCTAAAATGTCCATCAATACATTTAATTGTAGCCGTCAACTCCTGACATATGCACAACAGTCAGAAATAAGGGGTGGAGAGTAGACTAGAAGTCACAGGTGGCAGACTATTATATTTTGCCAACAACATTGACAGGCAAAGAGCATTTGTTTATTTATTTATTTCTCTTTTTTTGCAGTTTTTGGCCAGGGCTGGGTTTGAATCCGCCACCTCTGGTATATGGGGTTGGCACCCTACTCCTTTGAGCCACAGGCACCACCCCCAACAAAGGGCATTTGTTTTAAGAGTGTACACTCATTTTTTTTGGATACATGTGTACAAACAAGTTGGAATAACAATAACAGTGTTAACTAGAATTACAATGCCTACAATATGGGTTGTCCTCTTTTTGAGAAGAAAGTCAGAAAGAATGGTTACGTACCAACACATATGCATAGAAATGACCATGCAATTGTGGATAGCTTGGGTGTGCACAGGGTAGGGCACATGCAGAGTGCAGACAGTCCAGGGTAACACACTATCATGCAAAAGGAAAGCAACCACAGAATACAGAAAGCCCATGACTATACGAAAGGTCCTCAATAACTCAGTGGGGGTCCATTCATCAATAATATCAATCCTGTACATGAAAGCATTTATAATATCTTTATTATGCCATTTGATGTATCTCTATGTGTGTACACACATTCATACACATATAAGCATAATCTTACTTGTTTATTTCAAAGTTATAATTCATTCAACAAGTATTTAGTAAGTGCCTATAGGGAGCACCCCAAAATATAATTTCCTCCACATTTAGTCCATTCCCTTTCATTTTTCTCTTTCCCATTTTGTTCTGAGCCATATAACAAGTTGTATGGACTAAAGAATGTTGTATTGGACAAAATAACTCATTCTGGTTCCAATCATGTGTGCAATGCTTATTATTTGGGAGGATTCCACCCACTAACAACTCTGGTTTCAGAATGTATTGTTTTCAGATCTCTTCTGACATCACTCAGGCATGCTGATTGTGCACACACAAATATGTCTGAGCTTGATAAGGACAAATTGCATATAAGTTCAAGTTCTTCTTTGCTATTATGTTTAAACAAAAATAACCATGTTAATTCCAGATCCAGTCAGACCATAAGAAAAGTTGCCAGTTCTTGCCGAGTAGCAAAGGACAGATTGGTAAGAACAGAAGAGGAAAAAACAAAACAAAACAAAAACTTATTTTCCCTCTTAGAATGAACCATGTTAAAATCCAGTTGAACTGGAGGGCTGAAGCCAGCTTCCACATGCCTTTATCCTAATAAGAAAACAGCACTTGCTAACACCAAAAATACCAGAGAAACAGAATCAGTATGGTATGTGAATGTGTGTGTGTGTATATCTTTGTATAGAGAAAAAGATTTATTACAAGAAATTGGCTCACATAATTATGGAAGATAAAAATTTCTAAGTTCTGTTATCAGTAAGCTAAAAAACGCAGGAGAGCTAATGTGTAGTTTATTTGAAGTTTAAAGTCAGAAGAACCAGGAGAACTAATGATTCAAGTTCCAATCCAAAAGCTGGCAAGCTTAAGTCCCAAGAAGACCTAATGTTTCATTCTAGTCCAAAAACTATAAAAGACTAATTTTCTAGTTCATGTAACCAGGCAGGAGATGTCAACCTCGTAGCCATTTTGTTCTATTTAGGTAATGCTTGACCAAATGTCTGGACACCCCATGGGTCAGTCAAAGAAACATGAAATTATCTATCACACAGACCTTGAAATCAAGGTTTCCACCAAGCTGGAGATTGGACAATAATTTTCTCTAAGTCCCCGCTCAAGGCAGCTTCCCTTTTGGTTGTCTTCTCATGTGAGTGCCACCTCGATTCTGCCTGCAGTGTACTTTTCCAGTGTTCCAGTCTGTAATTGGAAATTTAGGCTGAAATACGTATTAATCTCTGGAGTGGTCCCTTTATATTTCTGTGCTTTTGATCAAGTCCTTCCTCAGCTTGTGATGTTTCCCCAAGTAGGACTTTCATTTTGAGTCTTCTCTCATCAGGCAGATACAAAGGTCTCTGCCTTCAGGCGGCTCACTCTAATAAGAAAAGACTAGAAATTGCAGTACAGGAGAAGAATCATTAAATTTGTACATGCAAATAGGTAATGGAAGCGGGCAGGAGCATTCTGATCAGAGGTTTTAGTCTTAAGTTAGCAAACTGACCAGAACTAATCAGCCCCACTATGATGGGCATCCTCTGCGCATTTTATATTGCATTAGACACTAGGCAGAACCACGAATTGTGAACTTGGCTGATTACAACTCAGGTAGAGAGACAGAGAAAGAGGATGCTGGAAATGCAGTGGAAGGGACCTGGTCATATCTGAGTAGCAGTCAGTGGGTGGTCAGGCTGAAGGAACTGGAAGGAGGAAGCAATCAGTGAATGCAGGTGGTTGAGAAGGGCTTTGTGCCTTCCTTCTTAAACGACGGGTATTGTTTAGCTTTTTCTGAAGGGGAGGTACAAAGTCCTAGGCAGGAGAGAGGGTCTTTGCAATGAGATGAGGGTGGGAATGAACAGTTCTTTTCAAGATATCTGAGTGACCACACTCACTTAGATGCAGTCTAGTGACTCTTTGGAAGGTAAATTATTCACAATTAGAAAATGCCTCAGCCCGGACACGATCAGGCTTCATTAAGATTAGAAAAAAAAAAATTCCTGAAGAAGTTTTCTGGCCCTAGGGATTTAAAGTATTTATTTACTCAGAGTGTATGAGCTATTCAGACAGATAGGAAACTTGCCTCCACACAGCTGTCCCCCTAATGGGCTGCAGCAGGTCCCCAGTGACTAACTCTAGGGAGGAGCAGAGATTTCAGTTTCTTTCTCTACACCAATTTTTTCACTCCCCCTGCCAAGAAGGGGGGCAATTAATGTTGCTTCTGACAGTTATTCCAGTTTGGGTCCAGGCCCCTGAGAAGAAAATTCTCCCCGAGATACCTAAGAGTTGTACCTGGATTTGTAGGAAAGAGCTGTTAATGAAAAAGCTGTTAAGGGTTAGCATCTTTTTGTTGTTTTTGTTGTTGTTGCAGTTTGGCCAGGATCAAGTTTGAACCCGCCACCCTCAGTATATAGGACCAGCGCCCTACTCACTGAGCCACAGGCGCCGCCCAAGGGTTAGCACCTTTAAAAAAAAAAAAATCTCTAGAATTAAAAAAAAAAAAGAAGTCGCCCAATTTCTTTAATTTATTTAAAAATAGTTATCGAATATATAGAAGATTTTCAGGGCTAGATGCTATAGTATGGAGATAAGTGAGACAGAAAAAAAAGAAGTGATGGAGTCTGCCTGCAGGAAAAGAAACTCTAGCTTGAACAACAGGTTACTGGTCATAGCCCAATGCCTCAAATAAGGTGGGTTTCCTAAAAACCTTTATTGAATAAATCATTGGGTAGAATACAAAAAAAGACATCTGAGGGTAGAGCCATTAAAAAAATCAAAATATAAAGAGATCCACAACTATTGATTTAATAGAATATTGTTAACTCCATGCCCATTTCTCTTCTCAGATATTTTCTGGTATTTGTTCTTTTTCTTTATATGAACTTTTAAGAGAACAAACTCTTGTGTATATCCTTCCTCCTTCCTATGGCAGAAGCAGGCTGCGTGCATAACCTGCCTGTATGCAGCTCTCACTAGGAGAAGTAGGTAAGGACAATTAGCTTGTGTCTCGCGTCTAGTTATCACTCAGCTGCGCTGGCTGCTGAAGCTTCTCGTTTTCACGTAACACTCCTGTACATATCTCCTTTTTAAATTATTTCTACAGGTTTTAATTTGTAAACTGTCATTTGAGATTTGGGGTTGCATTTTGCCAGAATAACTGATATGATAACAAAAGCAAATTATGGCTATACCTGTAGCTTTTTCTTCATACAAAAAAAAATTACATATTTCTAGCAGTAGGAGGGAAAAAACTCTCAGGAACATGCTTCTAAGCAAACACAACAATTCTGGCCTTCTGAAAATTTATATATTCAATTAAATGCTCACAATCTGGTTAGCTTTCAATAAATTCCATTTAAATCCAAAAGCCTAAGTGTTATAAGCGTGATGCCAGGTAATGAATCTTGTATCATTGTTGCTCTCAAGATTTTCATCCAGTAATATGCAGCTTCAAAACTCTTATCTTTGAGCTCAGACAGAAATTTGACTCACATTAGAGGGCTCTTTAAATAAATATCATCATTATTTTAACTTGATGCTTCTTGTAAAAAAACCTTTTAATTCTGATTCCACTGAATTGAGAAGAAGTGGAACTGAAATTTGATTTAATATTTTTTAAAAAATTCCTTTTCTTTATAGGGAGATTGAGTAATGTGATCGTGCTTAAAAGCACAGAGGAATAACAATTTTAAGAAATGTTGATTGTTGATAAGCTCTGACAAACCAGACCAGGGATGGGGAATCTGCAGCCTTGGGGCCACATACAGCCTTCTGGATCCTTGAGTGTGGCCTTTTGACTACATCCAAATTTTACAGAACAAATCCTTTTAATAAGGGAATTTTTTCTGTGACATTTGGATTTGGCCAAGGGCATGCACTTAGGGATCTAGAGGGTGACGTGTAGCCTTGAGGCTGCAGGTTCGAGTTGCAAACATTCATGTAGTTAGGGTTACTTTTAGTAATAATTAGAAATATACATTTGCCATACCCTCACACTTACATGTGTGTGTGTGTGTGTATATGTGTGTGGATATATACATATATATATATATACATATATATATGTATGTATATGCTTATGTATGTGTGTGTGTGTGTGTGTATTCTGATTACAAATTAGTTTTAGTTAATGAATTCCAAATGCACTAAATGATACTAATGATTTCTATGTCAAAAAGATTAAGGTCCAGTTATCATAAGTACTTGAAAGTAATAGAATTGAATCAAACTGCAAGTCTGACTTCATTAATTCACAATGTCTTGCCCTCTAACGAGAGTGAATTGATGTTTTTGTTCTAGTGTATTTAATCAAATACTAAAGAAGCAAGAAGGATAGGGTGGAGAAGGAAAAGGGAATACAGATAACTTTTACTTAGTTTTTTAAGTGTGAAGTCACAGCTGTCAATTCCCATTGACATCTTCTCATACTCTCCTTAATTAGTGTCTTTATTGCCATAAACTGAGTCTGTTTCTGATTAGTAAGTAAAAACTAGGCGAGAAAGTCAATTAATCTGAAATTTTGCCTCCCTCAAAAAACATATTAACCAGTAAGTATAGTGAGCTCTCTTTTTTCATCATGATCTGGTAAGCATTTAGGCATATACGTATCTATCTGGGGCAAAGTATCATGAAAGACCTTTAGATTCGTACCATGGGATTGGCACCAAAGATACCCTTTTAGAAGTTTCTAGCACAGCCATGGATCCACTTTGTTGTCATTTTAACATGGGCAACTCTGGCTACAACTTAGCAGAAAGAATAAAACGTGGGAGCCCCTGGAATAGGTCCCTTATTCAATGGTCCAGAAAAGAACTAATGGACTTAATCAAGACAGGATATTGGGAATGATTGAGGAAACATATTCAATGCAGATTTAAGATATATAACTAAGAAAGTTGTGACTCTATGGGGCATTAGCTTTGGGAAATTTTTCATGAAGTTTTTTACTGTTCAGGCTTGAGACACTACATAGATATTAATGCTTTACTCGTTTGACTAAAGGAATTCCTTGTGTAAATTTCTCATGAAGACTGAACGACATTCTACCTGACCTCTACGCCTGAACAAGATTGCAGAGTAACCTGGAGGTAGGTTCAAGTGCAGATTTCAATAAATATGTACATTTACTTGCAAAGGACAACATTATGTAGTGATTTATAAAGAAGGAAAGGAAGACATTTATTTAGGTGCTAAATTGAATGGTAAAAATTAGAGGAAATATAGAAGTTCATAAAAGAGGTGCCAACATCTATAAGGTAAGAAGTGGAGAGCATCCTGTTGGGTAAGGGTGGGAAAGGAGTGGGGTGTCAGAGGACAAAGGTTACTTTTAAACAGAGTACACCTGGGCACGGATTCTGGACTTTCCTTTCTGGACACCCTTATCCTAGTGTCTGTTATGAACAGCAGCTCTACAAATGAAACTGGGATGACAGTGTCCTTAGGGAGGTTCCCATGTGGAACACCCAACCAGGCAGAAGCAAAGCTGGGCCCATCCATGCAAAAGACAGATGGGTAAGTCCAAGAATACAGAGGAGAAAGAGGAATGAGGTTGTGTGATTATGATATATGCACTTTTCAGTATGTGTATTATATTTCAACAGAAAAATGTAAAAATGTATTCCAGTGTGGATGATAAATTACTTGGTCTCTCAGGACAGCAGGCACTGACACTTACAGGTCACCATATAGTTTAGTACTTAATGGAATAGGCTAATTTTCCTAATGAACTAGCCCATTTTCCCATTGTTTCTACTCTTCAGATGCCCTATGATGTCCTCTGTGGTTCAAACCATATTCTGTAAATGTCCATTAAATTGCATTTTAATAGTTATTTTTTTAAATAAAAGAAAAAAACTGAGGAAATAAGATACATAACAGGATAAAAATATATTGAATACATAATACTTGAAACTTTGATCCATGAAGCTATTGTTTTTTAAAGTGCTGAATTCTGGAATTTTACTAAAATGTCCAAGATATCCAAGAGGCAACGGTTTGCTTCTTATTCCATTCATGTTCCTCTGCTTATAGCAACAGTTCTAGAAATGTCTAAAAAAGTGCATTTTATGATTTTCCAATGACTGACTTGCTCACTCATCTCATTGTCTGGCAGGCCGTTTGTCTTTCCTTTTTTCTCCCATCTAACAAATGCAAAACCTCTGGGGTTTTCTATACATACCCTTTTTGAAAATGTTTGTTTCTATTTATTTGTGGCTGTGTGTTTCTCTAAAATATAGCCAGAACCTATTAGAATATGCTGTCAGAGTCAGTGGTAGGATTTTTTGTCATTTCCCTTTCGACTTGAAAAATAACATTTTGAAAAAAATATTTTTCATGCACGACATTTTTCTCCCTATTCACTTTGATAGCACCACCTGCTTCAGGAAATATATATTTTCCACAAACCACTCAAATGAACTAATCCATTTTCACTATGTGTCCTTTTTGGCAAAATATCTACAGAATTTTCCTTCATAAAGATAAATTCTGTTACTTTGCTTTTGTCTTCCCCCCCACCATGAAAGGAAATGATTTCTTATTTTTGTGTGTGTGTATGTGTGTGTGTATGTGTTTGTATGTGTGTAGAAATACCTACAAAAATGAAATGATAGAAATAAATGAAACCAATGAGTGAAATTCTGATTTTGGACAATTTTATTTTAATCTCCTCTCTTTCTTATTTTTTTCATTTGTGAAGTAAAAAATTGGACCCAAAGGTCCCTCAAGATTTATTTTCTAAAGATTACGTGACTCTTTTCTCATGCTTTTTACCTGGATTCAGAAGTAGGTGTAATGTGGGCTTCTTGATTTCCTACCAATAGTACATTGGGTATCACATAATTTGTGCAATTAGTGGTGCCACCAAACTTGGCAGTAGTTTTCCCAAGTGGAAAAGAAGAGATTGGGATCTCTCTTGGAAATATATGTACCTTAACTGAAATTAAGATGTCAAGAGAAAGAAGGCAGGGTAGGGCTGACATAGACTCTGTGTCTTATAGACTACTCAAGGGGATTAATCATCAAAAAAGTCCTCTTTGAAGGGTATGTACAGATGTGGTCCTGATCCCAGCTTGAATTCCAAGAATTTTTTTTTTTTTTGCAGTTTTGCCTGGGGCTGGGCTTGAACCTAACACCTTCAGTATATAGGGCCAGTGCCTTACTCCTTGAGGAGAGTTCAGACACCGTCCTGAATTCCTAGAATTAAAAGCTTCCCCAAGAGATTTCTTGTCAGAGTGGCAAGGTGTCAAAAGGAAAGAGGCATGCACCTCAATGTGGACCTATTTTCTATATTTTAGAAAAGGGCAAATCTCCCTTTACCTGGCTGATATTTGGAAGGATTAATATTAGTGAAACTGCCATACATGAGATCTCTCTCTCTCTCTCTCTCTCTCTATATATATATATATGTATATATATATATATACACACACATATATATATATTAATTATACTTGACTTCTATACTTACAAGAGGTGCTAAACATGGCTTGAATTTATCATTTGTTTTCAGTGTATATGTGTTGAGTATTACAATTTTAACATAACTTTTCCTTTCCCAACATGTGTATACATTTTTTGGCACTCTCTGTATATATGTATTTATGCATATACAAACATACATACACACACACACATATACACACACACACGAAGATCTGACAATTAAGTTTGCAAACTGGCCACCATGCTTTTACCTTGCAGCACTGTACAAACAATTTGGTAAGGTTTCATAAACTTGGTATATCAGGGTCTCACAGCTGTGTTTGTGTTAACATGTGGTAGTGCCTTGCTGGGTGACATTCATTATTGTTGTGTGTTTTTGTATGTTGTTGCAAGAAGGTCTGAGCTTAAATTAGAACAATGAACAAACATCCATAAATTTCTCATTAAAACTGGCATGAAGAAAAGTGAAATTGGAACCATATTATTCTAAATTCATGGGAACTATTATGAAGTAACAGGCAGTATACAAATGGATTAAATGTTTTTCTAAGGGAGAGAATGTGTCACTGATGAAGAGAGGACAGGGCAGCCTGTAATGAGCATAACTGAAGAAAACATTGCAAAAAAATTATTGCATTATTGAATTATTGAAATGTGTGTCAAAATCATCAGCTGATTGTGAGAAGTGTAGCAGACCAAGTAAACATCGATAGAGAAACAGTAGACAAATCATAAATGAAACTTGGCTTTCATAGGAGTGAGCAAAATGGGCTCTTGCATCACAACAATGCATCAGCTCACACAGCACTGTCTTTGAGGGAGTTTTTAGCCAGTAAACAAATAATGGTATTGGAACACCCTCCCTACTCACCTTATTTGGTCCTCCAAACCTTGTTTCTCTACTCAAAGATAAAAGAAATATCAAAAGGAAGGCATTTTGATGATATTCAGTACATCAAGGGTAACACAATGCTGACTTTGATGTCCATTCCAGAAAAAAAGGTCCAAAATTGCTTTGCAGGGTGGACTAAGCGCTGTCATCATAGTGATATTCAGTAATGAGGTATGTAGCACTTTTTCTAGGATGAGTTCACAAACTTGATTGTCAGACCTTATACAAATATGTGTACCTATATATACCTGTATGTATTTATAAATACATAAATTCTAACGCATGTCAACAAAGAGAGCTAGAAGGGACACTTTGTGTATGTATAATGCAGAAATTGTGAGACTGGACACCGAGCACATACCATTAGACTTAACAAGTTCATTTTCAGAACTGTGTCCTGTGGAGCCTACCATCCTACAGGCATTTGGATGACTTTAATTCTGGAATCCCAACCAATACTTTGAAAACAGAATAGGGACTCATCTTCAAATCCAGTATCACCTAGGTATTTCATGTTGTGGAGACTTGCATGGCACCTCCTCTGATAGTGTCTCAGATTCCTGGGAAGGGCATTTTGGAGAGTGAGGAGAAAGGAAAGGAGGAAAAATGTTCATTGAGCATTTATAGGTGTGCATACATGCTCATCCTTTGATATACACTGCCATTATTGATCCTACTTCAGGGAAAAGGAGCTATAAAGTCTCAATGACATTCTCAAGGTTATTCAATTGCCAAATGTTTGATTCAGAATTTAAACACATGTAACCTGACCTCAAAACGTGATGTTATAACCACTGCTCTAAGCAGCTTTTCTTTTCCCTATTTTGTAATCCAAGTCCAGTGGAAGGGAATTAGCTCTAAAATCTTCCAGTCAAGATTTTAGAGCTAATTTCAACATGGGATCCATTAATCCGTCCAATGGACAACTTCATGCCCACTTGCTCACTCAGTGTTATTGGTAGCTAGTGAAGGAGTGCTCAGCTGTGGTCCAACATGACTGTTCAGTGGTGGGCTTCTGTTTGAATTGCTAGGTACTTAAGAGTCACTGGTCCAGGCCTTAAAAGGTCTGCACTCTAATGATGTTGCTATAGTGAACTACTTTCCTAACATTAGGAAAGTCATTTCATCTCTCTTATGTGTAGTCTTCTTATTAGTAGAACAGAAAAATAATATCATGCCTGTTCTTTTAAAATAAGATGTTGTAAATCAGAGAATACATAAGGTCAAAGGTAGCAATTTCTATTAGTTATGAACTCCATTTTACCAATGAGATAACACATGGCTAGAGAGATAACTTATAAATAAAATTACAAAGATAATTAATAGTGTAAGTGTAATGATGAAAAGTGTGAGGTGATACAAAGACCGAGTCTTTTGCATTGTTTCAGTACTTTGCCAAAACATTGTGTTCCTCACTGTAGCCTATTTTATTTCTGTGGGTTTACATGAGAAAATTAGCAAACCTTATGTCCCGATCGACTATTGCAGTCTACCTACTTCTCTAAATATTTAATGTATATTTGGGGATATAATCCTGTGTGCCTATCCAAAATCAGCATTATATTAACTCCTTTTTGTGGAAAACTTGTGGTACTCTAACCAGAACCCTAGAACCATTTTTTGTTATTGATGTTGTTTATACACTTTTTGTTTAGCTTGGACTGAAGTTAATTCTGTTTTGAGTTGAAGCAGCCGTGGCTGCTTGCTCAAATGTCCCTCTAAGTGGGATACTCACAAGAGCTTTCCCTTAAAGCAAAGCAGAACAGAAGGGCAGTTTTAGAAGTGATTGCTGCACGACATGGGAGAATCACAGCCTCTGGGGACAGGTCTTACCACAGGCTATTATTAGAGCTGAGCTGTGAGTTTGCAATTGGAATGTGATACTCTTCTCGCGTGTGCATGCACACTGCAGGTGCCCAGGTGCGGGTGGTGAAGGGACTTGCAGACACCTCCTCAGACGGCATCTGTCTCCCTCTGCTCACTGGGAAGGTGTGCTGTCACGCTCCTCTCCATGTTGAGCTTAAGAAGAAAACTGTCTCCAAGCAGGCAGTTGCTATGATGCTACAGTTAGATAGAAGCAGGAGCGCCTCTCACAGTGAATTTTCACTGACAGACTGTAAGCAAAAGAACAGGGAGGAAGAAAGAGCATCAAACAGGCTGATACGACAAACCGGGATCTTGTCTGAGTGACCATGGCCAAACTACAAAGTCACTGGGTGTGTAGGTTCATCTGAAAAATGAACAAAGTGGATAAACAAAATTCTAAGTTCCCTTCTGGGGCTAAAATTATAAATTAATATGTCCTCTTGCTATATGTGAGAGTTATTGTGTCTATAGTTAGACTTGTATCTACCAGCAGTGGGACACCTCTTGACTCAATACTTAGTAATCCAGTTTACCCTTTTTTTTTTAACTAGATGGATTTATTTATTTATATTTATTTATTTAATTAGTTAGTTAGTTAGTTAGTTAGTTAGTTAGAGATAGTTTCATTATGTCACTCTCGGTAGAGTGCTCTGGCATCACAGCTCACAACAACCTTAAACTCTTGGGTTTGCCACAGCCTCCCAAGTAGCTGTAACTACAGGCACCTACCACAACACCCGGCTATTGTTTTGTTGCAGTTGTCATTGGTTAGCAGGCCTGGGCCGAGTTTGAACCTGCCAGCCCCAGTGCATGTGGCCAGCAACCTAACCACCAAACTGTAGGCGGTGGTTATTCACCCAGTGTGATTCTTTATCTTACCATTAGTATCATTTTAATGACTTAGAAAGTCTCTCTACAATTTAGAATTCTGAGATGCCTTAGTCCACAATTTAGCAATTGTGCATATGTTGTAAGCCATCAGAGACAGTTAATCTTCTCTATTCTTCACTTCACAATAGTGGATACCTCCAGCTACCAGGTCAAATCTCTCGCTCTGAACTTCCATCTCACTATTAACACCCTCCATCCTTGTTCCCATTAATGGTCTCCCTTGCCTTAGTTTAACTTCTTATGATGTATAAGGGCTTCCTACAGGTCCAAAGATGTTCATTACTAAAATTTCAACGGTAATAATAATAACAGGCAAAATAATCTACTTTAAAAACATATTCTAGGAAAGTATTAAACTTCTTTTTTTTTTTTTTTTTTTTTGCAGTTTTTGGCTGGGGCTGGATTTGAACCTGCCACCTCTGGCATATGGGGCCGGCGTCTTACTCCTTTGAGCCACAGGTGCCACCCAACTATTAAATTTCTTTTAAATCCCATCTCTGCTACTTATTTATTGTGTGACCCTAGAGAAATTACCTAACCTCTCTGGACTTTAGTTTCCTAATCTGTAAAATAGGGATTATGGAAGCATTTGTTTAATAGAGGATTTGGGGATGAACATATGCACACATACACAATCTTTGTGTGTTTTCTTTTTTGTTTCTTTTTTTTTCACCTCTACATTTGTGAGCACATGCACTTTCCTAGACATATTTGAGAAATATAAAATTCCTAATCTAACACTAGAAACAGAAGATTTATCCATAAATCTGAAGCATAAAGTAAGAACCTCATGTTACATCAGCATCACTAACAATTTTAATTACCATTAAAAATGCTATCATTGACTCAAATTCTTGGCCTAAAAAAGACAATTAATATTCCCTAAGGGCCAAAGTCATCAGAAGAAAATGGGAAATAATCAAAACCCTACTCAAGAGTTGTATTGGCAGATTAAACAAATCTATAACTGGAGAAGTATCCATGCACCCAAACCCAAGAAAATAAGTAAGACCAAGTATTGACCTTGTTCATGCAGAGTAGAAAACAATCATTCACAGATCATTTGATCCTGTGATTCTGAATGAGGCTGCTCAGAAGTCACCTGGTTCAGTGTCCACTCATGGTGAAGAGAGCAGTGAGGAATGGCAATAATTCAGGTTATTTATTTTGCCTGTTGTTCACAAATTCTAGTTTATTGTCAACTTCACAAGAAGATTACCAGAAAAAAAATCTGTCCATCAAGCAAATGTAAGGTGATTAGATTCATAGAGCAAAGCAAGGGCACCTTGAGAACCTCTTCACCACAAAGACAGAAACTGACCGTATGTTCTGGAGATAGGGCTTGAACTTGAAGCCTTTCAGAAATGAGTAGAATTTACAATTCTATGACATGAAGTTGTATCTTTAAGTGTCCTTCATGTTTAAGTGCTATAATTTTGTCAAGTGATGGGGAGGGACAAGATAATCATCTTTTGGCAAATTCCAAAACAACCAACCCAGGTCCATGTTTGTAGTGTGAGAAATATATTTCTTAAAAAAATAAACAAGCAATAATAGAAATACAGAAATGTTCTAGGTGGGCCACTCACTATTCTTCCAATACAGATGCTGAACATCATTTGTCTCAACTTCTCCATGAGGTCTAAGTCTCAAAACAGCACATAAATCCCTGAAATCCAGAATCAGGAGTCCACTTTTTCTTGTCAGAAGGACAAAGATGTCACATCATCCCAGACTGCACCTAGAACCCAGGCTCTCTTGTCCAATTGGCAAGGTTTTCTGGGGTATCCAATCCATACATAGTCCATTGGTGTGGAACATGGAAAGGTGAAGAATCAGTAGTGGGTATCAGACTCCAGACCACAGAGCCCAGGCAGCCTCGGCAGGCCCTTGTCTGCCTGCCTGAGGACCATGGAGCCCAGGCAGCCTCGGCAGGCCCCTGTCTGCCTGCTTGCTACGGAAGCCCAGGGATAACACTCCTTTCAGTGCCATCTTTCCTACTCCTCTGTTTCTGCACAAAAATCGGAAATCTGTCCTAAAAACATAGCCTCACTGACCAGCATGAGATATAAATGTATGCTGTTGCCATTGATTATTGCTAGAGATACAGATTAGACTTGTATTTGGATGAGTATTGTCTTTCAAAACAGTCACACTGGAAGGGCATCTGTTTAATTCCGAGATAGGTTTAGTGCCTCAATAAAATAATAGATTCAAAAGCATGTTAGATCCACAGAAGGAGCTATCTTATTAAATCAGAGTCAATCCCTTCTCAAAAAGTAGTTTTACTCAAGTTCTCCAGGTCCACCTCTAAAATGACATTTGGGTGTTTCTCAAATGATCAGTCCATTCTATTGGATGATGACTCATTAGCAAAGAGGACATTCTAGCAAATGTGACACATTTTTTAAGACTTAATTTATCTCAGTGTTTTGCACAGAAACAGCATTTTGGGGAATTGCATATAAATTTTCTTAGCAATTTTTTTTTGAGATTTCCTCTGGTAAGAAGAAATACATGTGAACACCAGTATAAGTGAAAGCTATTGGCATTACCTTCTTTCTTAATAAAATAATTTGGTATTTTCTGTCTCAAAAAGTAGAATGCCAGCTTTCCTATGGGAAAAAAATCACATGCTGGGTATCTCTAATAATATTGACTATCGTGTAAGACTTAAATAGATACTTAATAAGTACTTCTCAACTAATATGGTCGATATTCCGGTTCCTTTAAACTAGTGGTTGTTATCCCTGGCTCCTCGCTGTTGGAATCACCCAGATTCTGATGGAATTGGTCTTGGATGAAGCCCTGCTATCAATATATTTAAATATGTTTCTCAGTGTTTTAAAATGCAGCCAGGGTAGAAAATTCTCAGTTTTCCACAGAAGTTAATTCTCCATGTGTTGGCCCATCAAATGACTTCTTTCCAAAACTGTCAAAGGCCTCAATGACTTGTGTAAAATGTAAAGACCAAAATGATAGTAGGCATTCATCATTATTTTAAACATATGAAGGTGGAAATTTAGATTCTACTATTTGATCAGTGGTTTGGGTTATAAAAACAAATAACAACCCTCCCTCTCCCCATAAGCAAGTACTTTTGACTTTACCTTATAAACAGATACTAAATCTGACCACTTCCCTGCATACCTACTCCCTACCCACCACAATCCCAAGTTGAAGTTCTTATCAACTCTAGCTAGTCTATCAAAATAGTTTTCTAACTTGTCTCCCTTCTTCTACTGCTGTTTATACCTATCCTTTCTTCAGATAACAACCAATGGTCATTTTTAAACACACATCAAATTACCTTGTTATCAACATGTCCAGTTAATTCCTAGTTTGAAGGTCTTCGACATGCTACTGTCCCTTCCAGGGATATATATTCCTAGATGCTCTGTGGCTCTCTCCTCTCTGCTCTGGGGCCAGTTTTTGAATAATCTTAGCTGAAATATTTTTTGAAGCCCAGCCTCTTTTCTATACCCTTGTTCTATGTGTTTACTACTTAATGTTCATTATCATTTAAATTGAATTAGTTACATATTTAATTATTTACTCTACATTTTTTTCCTCACCTATCTCCTCACAAAGGTAAAGTCCTTGAGGGCAGAAACCTATCTGACCTGCTCTCCCTGAGTACTCATTGCCTACCCCAGGGCTTCCTGGCTCTTTATAAAAGCTGAAAAATGATTATTAAAGGAGTTAACATAAGAAATGAATGTTTTTTATTTCTTATTTTTAATTTTTTTTTGGTAATTCAAGTAACTGAATGCACTCATGTTTCCTGGGTATAGGACACCCTTTGGAAACCTCACAGACAAATATAGAGATGGGAATAAGAGATGCTTTGGTGATATGACCTGGGTGCTTGGGTGCTTCTTCCTTGCCAGCCTCCTCCCTCATCCCTGAACTTGCCTCTTTTTTGCTTCTGTATCTATAATATATCCTGCTTTACTCTTTGGCATTTGTGCTGGTATTTGGTCTCCTCACCTTGGTTTTCAGTTTCCCAACCTGGATTGAACTCATCTGCAGTGAACAAAATTGGTTAAAAGACATTTCTCTATTTCAGCTTGGGATGAAAACCAACAAAGCCTCCATGGTTCCTCATTATGAAGGCATTCCAACGCTCAGAAATTTTAGAAATATTGAACACATTTCCTTAATGGAAATAATATTAGCATATTCCTCGTGTATTCCAGGATCAGAGGCAACAGGGAAGCTACTTGAGAAATTCTAACAACTCCAAGAACAGCCAAATGATTTTTTTGAATATGACTTCTAGTATCACTGAATCAAGAGATAATTAAGAATGACTGCCTGAAGCATCCTAAACTAGTCACGGAGTTGAATATAAAGGAGATTGAGGCCTGGCAGCCAATCTTGATAAGATCACAAACAAGAAGTGGGCACGAGATATAAACATGCAGTTTACATGCACATGTAAAAGTGGACATGAGATATAAACATGCAGCCATGCACATGTACACACACAGTACAATAAAAGACACAAAGTAGCACATGTATCAGCTCAGTGAATGTAAGTACAGAGGAAATTCAATGCTATTCTAATCTAAAAATTCTTCATGAGACCCTGCTGTACTTAAGGCACTTGGGACAGTGTTCTTGGGACACCTGACTGATGGGACATAGTTCCTATTATCATGGAGTTTGGGGTATAGTAGGACAGTAAGGAGGCAGAGGCTCTAGAATGACCCAGACAGGCTTGTCTAGGAAAGCTAAGTGAATGGCCAGAGACTTTAGATGGGTCTTGAAGAATGAATGAGAAATACCTGAGAAAGGAGTTGTGCCATAAAACACTCAGGCAAAAGAATGGCTTAATCAAAGGAGTTGAAATGTGAAACCACAAACTTGGGTGGAAAACGTTGGCTATTTAGGCTGTGGCAGGGGATCTGTTTGGAATCAGGTTTTGAAATCAGGTAGGAGATTGTGCACACATTGCAAAAGGTTTTAGGATTTAGGCTGAGTTTGGACTTGTAAAGGGAAACCCGTAGAAGATAGCAAAATGAGAAACAGGCCCAGACTTGAGATGGAAGACCATTTCTTAAAGATCACGCAAAAGTTAGTTTTAGCATCTTTTTCACTAGAATAGAGTCCCAGAAATCTTCACGGAATGATCGCTGATGTCGGCACGAGGAGCTCCAGATGGCGAAAGTGGAGAGATAGCAGTGACTGCTATGAGACGTTCACGTCTGGTTTTAGGATATTTGGCACATCGCTGAACGTGCTAATGTATAACTCAATGTTTAAATTGTCATTTGATACCCTTAATTTTTAAAGACAAAATGAGAGATCTTAAAACAGAAGATTTTTAGAAGTAATATTGGGAGTTTACAGACAAAGAGAGAATATTAGCCTGGTGTGGATAACTTATGTGTCACCAGTTACATATTTTAAGTAAGTGTTCACTGGATCATTTAACTTGGCATTTATAACTTGTGTCAAAAATAGAAACTTTGTTCACAGTGCAAGGTACAAAACTCATCATCTTCTACAGGGAGACAGAGAGAGAGGGAGAAACCTAATCTAGGCAAAAACAAGAATCTGCCAAACTTCTTTTGACTTTGAGAAGGTTATAGACAAGGTTGACAGTGTCAAAGCCTGCAGTATGATTTATCATGAGCTGCAGAAGTCCCTCAATAAAGTTCCACATGGCAGCCATCCATCAAAGGCAAAAGCTAAGGAGAGAGGGTGCAGTGGGAAAGTGAATAAAAAACTAGTTTTTTTGTTTGTTTGTTTTGTTTTGTTTTTTTTAGAAACAGAGTCTTACTTTGTAACCCTCAGTAGAGTACAATGGTGTCACAGCTCATAGCAACCTCCAGCTCTTGGGTTTAGCCAATTCTCTTGCCTCTGTCTTCCGAGTAGCTGGCACTACAAGTGCCCGCCGCAACACCCAGCTATTTTGTTGTTGTTGCAGTTTGGCTGGAGCTGGTTTCAAACCCTCCACCCTCGATTTATGGGGCTGGTGACCTACTCACTGAGCCACAGGCGCCGCCCAAAAAAACATCTTCTTTGTTTTTAAGAAGAAGAAAAGCTGAAGAGGGAGATGCTGCTGACATGATGAGCTACATTGCCTTCCAGATAAGTTTGATAATGGCTAAGCTTTTTTATATAATTGTGTTAGTTTTTGGAGTTGAAAGCAGCATCTCAAAATGTTTACTGTGATAGAATTGCAGAAACTGGAAGAACTAGGTGCTTAATAGCCTAGATAAGATTAATTTCAAGTTAAACTGCCCCTAGCCTGGTTACGTTTTTACAGATTGCCGCAGTATTTGATCAGGAAGGAGGCAGAAAATAAACACTCTCAGTGAACCAGCAAGTTGGCTTTTTAAACAGTAGAAACAGTTTTAGCAGCTAAGATAGAGCTAATGAACCTCGAGATATGGGGGAACATATATTAGGTTAGAAAGTAGAATACCTGAGTTTCATCTACCTGGGAGTGTTTCACCAAGCCACTTAACCTTAGTCTTTAAGTGAACAAGTTGGAGCAAATGATTTCTGAGGTCTCTCTTAATAATAACCTTATATAACACTGTAATGATAATTGTGACATAAAAAGTTCAGTATTTACCTTGAATGACCAGGAGACATAGGGATGTCTAGATAATTTAATTTCAGATAGAGCAGAAAGAGAACCCCTCCAATCCCAGATCCATGTAAACAGCACATAATAGAAATAATAATGAAAAAAGTGCCAAGCATTTTCTGTAAATTAAAGTTGTTTTTACTAAATTATGGGCCATATTTTTGGATGTGTGTTCTCAAACAAATTAATACTCCTCTCAAGGAGGGAAAAAAAAAGAGATGCAAGTGTCTCAAATATATTGAATACATAAAAGCTGGAGTATGCATAATCTTCTTGCAAGAGTTCTTAAATCTCTGTATATAAACTGTTTAAAAGTAAATTAAAATTATTCCTTAATGAAATACAAATCTGAAGTCACTTGAATAACTAATCATTTTATGACCCATGCAGTGAATTTTTAATGCTTACTTCTACCTGATTATTTTAGATATGTCTGTGTTGTAAATTAAAAGCTACATAAATCATTAATGTGTTGATACAGATCAGTGAACTGCTTACATTATATGTGATTCCTTAGGACACACAATGTTTAATTCCCCTCCCTCCCTTTCAATTAGATGCCTGCCAGGCTCTTTTCCTCTGTTCATCTTCTGCAAGGTCTTCTTTGGTAGAGCTGCGTACCAAAGCCTTTATTACCTTTTCAAGATAGACTGGTGTTTTCAATCAAAGGGGTGCATACTGCAAAACTGAGCAGGTCCCAAACCTAAGGTTATGGACATAAAAGGCATGAGGAGAAAGATCATTTTTGTTCTTTATACTAAAATATGATCTGTGCTTCCAAGAGAGTATAGCAACAAAATATAACCTCTGACCTTTTCCAGTTCTTTATCCAGTATCTTTATCTGAGTTCAGTTCTTTATCTTCCTTAAAAATGTTGTGCCCTTTCTGCATTTGAGTTACAGGGTTCTTAGAGGCCCTCAATTTTGCCCTTCATCAGTGCAATGATTATACTTCTTTCAGAGGCCAGCTCCAAATTTTCATCTTCCGTGATGCTGATCAACCTTGCTTGCCTATAATTAATAAAACTACAATCCACTTCAGCATCACTTTAGGGTTAAGTTTATAAAGTCAGTGCTATGAGAATTGATTTATTCTAGGTGCCATGGAGATACAAAGATGAGCAAGGTGTAGTTTCTAGAGCATAGTGGAGAACAGCCAAATATACCAAAAGAAAATTGAAAAAAGGCTTATGTCATGAGAGAACATCAAATGATGTTCTGGGGATGTATAATTGAGAAAAGTTAATACAGAATTTGAAGAATGAATATGAAATTTCCATAAGTACCTGAAGGGGGAAAAAACCCTTTAGGTTAAGGCAAACAGTCAAATGTGACTCCAGAATAGAATAAAAATCAAAAAATAGTGGGAATTAAATTTAGAACAAGTCAGGTTGAAATATATTGAAATGTCTCAGATATTGGAGTTTAGAGTTTTTTCATTCTAACTGGTAAAACGGTCATTCAAATGCTTTGATCATAAGAATAATTTGATCAAACATAGATGGTAGGTGAGATGCTTAGGCCCCAGACCTGAAAGGATAACACTTGGACTTGGTGGCAAATGATTTATTTCAATTTATTTCAACAATTGTTTGTTATTATTATTTAGCAATCAACTATTATTGGGATCTGTTAGCTATCACATCCTAGGCCTAGTACTGAGTAGTTTTAAAAGAAAAAACAAACTTTAAAAAATAATATAATTTCTACCTCCGCCCATCCTCCCCTCTCCCCTCCCGGCCCTCTCCCCTTTCCCAATATTCTTTTGCTGTAATTGGGTTATAGCTTTCATATGAGAACTATAAATTAGTTTCATAGTAGGGCTGAGTACATTGGATACTTTTTCTTTTTTTCTTCCATTCTTGGGATGCTATGCTAAGAAGAATATTTTCCAGCTCCATCCATGTAAACATGAAAGAGGTAAAGTCTCCATCTTTCTTTAAGGCTGCATAATATTCCATGGTGTACATATACCACAATTTATTAATCCATTTGTGGGTTGATGGGCATTTATATGCACAACTATGATTTAATAAAAAAATTAAGAAAATAATTTCTAAACATGGTTTCAAAATGCCATTGCATTAA
>CAUYRH010120178.1:0-40318 GCA_963574655.1 Perodicticus potto
TTGGGCTTGTTTGAGGAAAGGAGAGAAGGCAAATTTGTATCTGTTGCAGTGAAGGGGAGTGAACCACAGTGGAATGGGTGGGGAATGAGAAAAATACAGTATAAGAGAAGACACGGAAACAAAGGGTGGAAACAAAGGATGGGATCAGGAGGGCTGACCGAGCTGATGGCTGCAGTTGGTGTAAGGACCGAAGTAACGCCATTTTGTTAATAGACTCCATTTTACAAGGTTGCTGTGTAAGTTTGCTGTGTAATGCTTGTTTTGCAAATTTTAGTTCCCTGCTTCAGTCCCCCCAGCCACCCCCACTGGTTGAGCGATATCTGCCCCTTCCTGATTAGCAACCACCCTCCTGCTTCTGGCTCCACCAAGATAATCCAATCAGCAAGTGACAAGATACCTAGCCTCACCCTCACCCCACGCCCCCTCCCATTTTCCTTTCTGTACTCTATAAGATCACCCTAACCCAACCCCTTGGGGCTGCTCAGTCCTGTTCGCCATTTTGACGGAAACTGAGGGCCCGAGCTTAAGCTTGTAATAAAACCTCACCCTTTGCCTTTGCATTGGAAGGTGTGGTGTGAGTTTCTTCTGGGGGGGAGTCCAAGATTCGGGCACAACATTGGCACCAAAGCACAAAATCAGCTTTATTTTATAGTATCTGTACGGGGTTGTCCAGGAGGGAGTAGCATAGACAATATGGGGAAAGAGTATAAGCAACAGACATAGTTTTGGTCTTACAGTACAATAGGAAAATGTAAATAACTTTAATAAAGACAAATCATCTTGTTAATGGTTTCTACTCAACTTCATTAATATATGACAAAAAGCAAGAAGGGAAAGATCAGGAGGATTCCAGGATAGTTGAAACAAAGGAAGAACTATGTGACTTAGGGGTTACTACTTAACTTTGTTAGCATATGATAAAGAGAGGGAAGGGAACATTACAGGGTCTCTGCATAGTTAACAAGACAAAGGAAGAACTTCTACATGACTTCTGGCAGAGGGAGCATGAAGAAAGGAATATGGCTATTTTGGGAAGGGGAGGAGAAACAGTTGGGGGTTCATTCCCTAAATGTTCCCAGACTGTGAGGGCCCTGCCAGTCTCACAGCCCGCTCTCCACATGTACCAATCTATTGATTTAATGCAGCAGCATTTGAGTTATGTGCTCATGACATAGTTCTCAGCTTGAGACTGGAATGAAAGCAAAGCATCTCTTTTATTATATCTACTATTCCAGGCCCATCCCTCAGTAAGCTGAGCCCTTGGGGTCTTAAAGCATTGCAGAGCAGAGAGTCTGTGCAAGAAAGTCTTAAGATATTTTATTGATCATGTGGTGTTTACCATATCTAATCCATGCACAGCTAAGATACAAGGACTTGGACAGAGATTTGGTGATATCTAACATTACAATAACTAGATTCCTTTCAAGCCATCAATCTCCTGTCACCATGTCAACACACTAAATAAGAGTCTTTCCTGCTTAGAAAGGTCTTGGTTTTGACGCTGGATATTCTAAGATTAACCATGACCATGTGCTTGAAAATCTCAAGTTATCTAAACATTTGTATACTGGTCAGATGGGTTCTTAAGAAGGGATGTAGGGCAATAACAGGGGTACTGGGAAGTGTTTATATAACTGAGAACAATAGGAATGCTGGGAAAGATCATCACACACATGTCAGCTGCCACTCAAAACCATTATGCTCAGAGGAGATTGAAGGACCTAGGGCCCCCCCCCCCCAAGGCGGCAGCCATTTTAGGCATAAGTTTTGGTTTGGACGACATGTTGAGAGCTTAGGTTTCGGTTTCCCGCAAGATGCTAGGTGGGGGAGGGAAATCATACCTCTCTGCCCTCACAGGAGAGAGAGCAGTAACCAATCCGGGAAAAGGTCAAGGTGGGGAGATGGGTGGGTGGAGGGAGGGATATAAAGGAAATTCTTGAATAGTCTATAAGGGCTGATCTCACTTCATTTGGAGACAGCCCAGACTCTGAGCTTGAATAAACTCCTCGTGTCTTTGCAGAGGATATCGGACTCCCAGAGTGGTGCTTGATTGGGGTCCAGGGGCTTACAGAGATGATGTCAAATTGTGGCAGAGGGTGCAGTCTGGAATATTTTTTACCTACTCTAGTTAAATTCTAATTCTGCTTTAACATTAGACTGTCTCAAGATTGCTAATATATTCTTATATGAACCACACTCATTCAGAACTTGAAAAATGAGGACGTCTGGGGAGGCAGTACTGCCTTTGCACTCAGCACACATGACATGTTAACCCAGCTTGGCCCCGACCACTCAGGCAGAGGCTCCCTCTGGGCCCCCAGTAAACTCTTCAGGGTGTGCTTCCCATGAGCACAGAATGTGGAGTTTCTGCTGCTCTCATGTCTGTACTGGGTCATCACAGACCCAGTGTGCAGTGTGTGGCCGTGCCTTTGGTGAGTGTTGCTGCTATAGGGTAGGTGTGGTGGACTAATGTTTGTGTTTCTCCAAGTTCACAGGTTGAAGTCCTAACCCTAAGGTGATGGTATTAGCAGGTGGGCCTTTGGGAGGTGATTAGTCATGAGAGGGGAGCCCTCATAAATAGTATTAGTGCTCTTATAAAAGATGCTCCAGGTGGTTGCTGCTTTCACCATGTGAGGACACAGTGAGAAGGCACTGTCTTCTGCAAGCACCTTGATCTTGGACTTTCTGGCCTCCAGAATTATAAGCAATAAATGCTGGTTGTTTCTGAGCCTCCCAGTTTATGGTGTTTTTGTTAGAGCAGCTCAAATGGAAAAAGAGAGTGGAATGATTGGGATACAGTTCTGCTCTGCATTAATCTGGAAGGGGCTACAACTTCTCCTGTAGTTCTTTGCTGGCTATCCTCCGAACCCTACGGTGTTTCTGTCTTTACTCACAGCCTCTTGCTCAACGGGAACTCTGATATGAAGCCAATGGGGACTGAGTCAAGAGACAAACTGGAGGGGCAGATACCTCCCTGAACTCAGAGTTCTCCCACTCTGAGGATTTTCTAACAGCCTAACATGCTTTTTCTTCCCTCAGGATATGTCCTCTTTCAGGAGGCTCCATAGCCCCCTTATACAGACCCTTGCCAGACTGCTTTGCCTCTTTCAGATAAGCCAGAGGTCCTGACTCCCCATACTGCACTCAGCACTAGATCTTTCTCAAGGTGGACCTGCAGCCCACTGATGGGTCATTGTACAGGCTCAGGAAGGCCTGATCTTGCAGTTTGAGCTGGGAACCCCCACCCCTCTTAAAACTGTGCTATGTGCTTTTTTTTTTTTTGAGACAGAGCCTCAAGCTGTCACCCTGGATAGAGTGCTGTGGCATCACAGCTCACAACAACCTCCAATTCCTTGGCTCAAGCGAGTCTCCTGCCTCTGCCTCCCAAGTAGCTGGGACTACAGGCGCCTGCCACAATGCCTGGCCATTTTTTGGTTGTAGCTGTCATTGTTGTTTGGCAGGCCCGGGCTGGATTCGAACCTGCCAGCTCAGGTGTACGTGGCTGGCGCCTTAGCCGGTTGAGCCACAGGCACCGAGCCAACAACTAATTTTTTTCTGTTTTTTATCAGCAAATGCTTGATCCTTATTTTGACAGGGCATGTCCCAGCAAGAGGAGGCAGTGCTTGCGGTCAAATCACCTTCATGTGTAAATCTCCTGGGAAGCTGGATCACTTCTTGGTGAGGAGGAGAGAGAAGGCGTTGAGCTTCTAACCAGCTTCTGTGACCAGAGATTCACGTCTGTAATTTATCTGTTTGCATGGGACCACCTTGGTAATTTTTCTGAAGTATTGAGTCACTCCCATGCTTTCCAAACTGCCAGTGCTTGCTCATCACCTAAAGGCCAAGTTCTTCACCATGACAGACAAGCCTAATTTCTATTTCCCCTCTTTCTTCTAGAATGTCACATCAGACTGCCCATGTGCCCCACTGCAAGCCTATTCCTTTCCTGGTGCTGTTCCCTTCATGTGGAAAACCACTCCTCACTCCCTAATCCCCACTACTGCCTGGAAAGCTACACATCCTTTAGGCCCAGCTCAAATGTCCCTCCTCTAGGTAGTCTGCTTGCTCCGGAGACAGTGTCCCCAGCCAGAAGCACAGGGCCTGGCTCACAGCCCCGCAGACGAGTCTACTCAGGGACCAGTTTGGTATGTGCACCTTTCTACAGGGCTTTTCTTTCTGGCATGTACTTGTAAAATGCACCTTCTCTTCTCAGTTGGCTCCTGGGACACAGGGTGCCATTCAAGGGTACATCAGGGAGTTGCCTGTTCATGCAAGATCACCAGGCCCTTATTCTCCCCTGTTAAGCAGATTATGCCAGACTTTATTGTGCACCTGGAGGCTTCCCATGGGTCTGATTTCAGAAAAACAGAGAAATGTCATACTAAACTGCCTTCCGAGTCACCTACAACAACATATTTATTTTTGAAGCAGTTTAAGAGCATGGCATCCAGGGAACATATAGGAGCAAGAGGGGGATAATAAAACAACCAAAAAACCTTCTCAAACTTACAAGACAGCTCATGCACAAAGTATGTGCATGAGCAGGCAGGCAAGCTGCCTTCCCTAGTGGACGGGTGGTGCCATATTGGGCTGCCGGTGGGAACGTTCACTATCAATAGGGTCCTTTGATCAAGGCCCAAGCCCTTGCCCATTTACTGGATATTAAAGCAGCAGAAGGAAGCTGCTGAGGGTGGCAGTGGAGTCGGAGTAGGGGTGGTATGGGTGAGGGGTGAAGGATTAGAGTCTTGGGAAGTTAGAGTTGAGCCATTATGAATGAGCTAGATTCTCTGGCTTGTTATTCATAGCTATCTTCTGCTCAAAAGCCTTTTACAGTCATATCTACTTCCCTGCCACCTACTTTCCCTAAGGCCTGGTAATTGTTCGTCTGTTTTCATCTCTATAATTTTTCTCACTTTAAGAATCTCACATAGATGAAATCTCACAGTATGTAACCTTTCAAAATTGGCTTTTTTTCTCCACTTGGTGTAATGTCCTTGAGATCTATCCCGTTGGATTTATTAATACTTAATACAACAAGTATAAATGTATTAATTAGTGTATGCCCAGATCATTGTATTAATACTTAATACATTAGTATGTTAATAATTCATTCTTTGTTTTGGCTGAGTAGTATTCCATTTTGTAGACATACCACTCTTTCTTCAATGATTCCATAAAACAGTAGCACCAGGGATCCTCGTGATGGATCTTTATGTATCTTGACTGTGGTGGATTGCAGCAATGTCAGTTTCATGGTTGGGATACTGTAGTATAGGTCTATATGATATCAACATGGTGGGAAACTGGATAAAAGATTTTTCTGTATTTTTTTACAACTGCACATGAACCTACAATTATTTTTTGAAAAAGACTTTGGTGGTTCTCCTTTGCGGAGGAGTAAAGGTCAAACCCCTTGGTCTTGGGCTCAAGAAGCCCTTCCACATTCTGGCTCCACTGTCACCTGCCTTTTGTCTTCCCTGTCATGACTTCTGCTTGGCTGACTTACTCAACATTTCTCATTATACTATGTGCTTTTATTTAAACTTTTAAAAAATTGAACATTCACATAGAAAAGACTCAAATCATAAAGGTACAGCTTGATGAGTTTTTACAGTGTGAACCAGACCAAGAAGTAGAACATTGCCAGGATCCCATAATTTCCCTCCTTCTCTAATCCAGTTACTACCCTCTGAAGGATAACTGCTGTCTGATTTCCATCATCATATATTAATTTTGCCTGTTTTGGGGCTTCATATAATGAATTCGTGGATTCTTTTTCAACTGGCTTCCTTTGCTTCACATGTTGACTAGATTTGTGTTGCAGGTAGGAGCAGTTTGGCCATTATCATTGTTATATAGTATTCATTCCATTGTCTGAAGAAACTATAGTTCTACAATTTATTCATGATATATATCATTTAGTTGTTTATAGTTTTGGTGTATTTCAAGTAGTTCTGCTATGAATGCTTTTTTTTATTGTTTGGGATTCATTGAGGGTACAAAGAATTAGGAGACACTGATTGCATTTGTTAGATAAAGTCCCTCTTACAATTGTGTCCCACCCCTAAAATGTGTGCCATATACCACAACCCCCATCTTCCTCCCTCCTCCTCTTTCCTCTCTCCCTCATTTCCCCACCTTATATTAGATAATCTACTGCCTTCATATTAGAATTGAGTACATTGGATTCTTGCTTCTCCATTCTTGTGATGCTTTACTAAGAAGAATGTCTTCCACCTCCATCCAGGTTAATACAAAAGATGTAAAGTCTTCATCTCTTCTAATGGCTGAATAGTATTCTGTAGTTTACATATACCACAGTTTATTAATCCATTCCTGGGCTGCTGGGCATTTAGGCTGTTTCCACATTTTGATATTTGTAAATTGCAGTGTGATAAACAGTCTAGTACAAATGTTCTTATGGTAAGACGATTTTTTTTTTCTTTTGGGTAGATGCCTAGTAATGGAACTTCAGGATCAAATGGGAGGTCTAATTTGAATTCTTTGAGGATTCTCCATACTTCCTTCCAAAAAGGTTATATTAGTTTGCAGTCCTACCAGCAGTGTAAAAGTGTTCCCTTCTCTCCACATCCATGCCAGCATCTGCAGCTTTGGGACTTTGTGATGTGGGCCATTCTCACTAGGGTTAAGTGATATCTCATGGTGGTTTTGATTTGAATTTGTCTGATGATTAGGGACTATGAACATTTTTTCTTGTTTGTTGGTCACTCGTCTGTCTTCCTTAGAGAAGGTTCCATTAGTGTCTCTTCTCCAGTGATATCTGGGACTGTTGGCTCTTTTTTTATTGATTCATGAAAACTTGTTTTTACAAGCCTTTTGGCCTATGTATACTCATTTCACTTAGATATACATGTACTGGAAACAGAATTGCTGGCTCATAAGATTATGCACGTGCTTAGCTTCACTAGGTATGACCAAATAGTTTTTGAAGTGGTTGTACCAATTCACAGTTCTGCCAGGAGCGTATGAGAATTCCTGCTGCTCTGTGTCCTTGCCAGTTCTTGGCATCATTAGTCTTACTAATTTTGTCCATTCTGCTGGACTATGTAGTGGCATCTCATTAGCTGAGACCAGTTGCAGGGGATTTTCTGCTCTTCCCCCCAGCTGGAGATTGCTGTGGCCTATTCCTCAGTGGAAGGCTTACAGTGAGGGTGAGCCTTCTTCCCCAGAGGAAGGTGGCCTGGTGTCTGCCCCTTCTTCAGACTGTATCTTTCCCTGGGTCTTGGGAGTGGGAAGGTTGCCCTTCCTTACCCTAGTGGTATAAGGCTTTCACTTCTCATGAAGGAAGATTCTGGAAAATTGGCAGGTTACCTTTTTGTGGGCCAGTGAGGGCTCTCTCAGCTCTGTTCTCTGCCTGAGTACCTTGTAGGGCTGGGAGAATGAATTCCTCTTGTGTCTGGGCCCAAGGGATTCTTAAATCATGTCCACCCACACTCAGCTTTTCTTTTTCTTTTTTTCTTTTCTTTCTTTCTTTCTTTTTTTTTTTTTGAGACAGAGTCTCACTATATCACCCTCGGCAGAGTGCTGTGGTGTCACAGCTCACAGCAACCTCAAACTTTTGGGCTTAAGCGATTCTCTTGCCTCAGCCTCTCAAGTAGCTGGGACTACACCACAATGCCCGGCTATTTTTTTGTTGCTATTGTTATTGTTGTTTAGCTGGCCTGGTCTGGGTTCAAATCTGCCAGCCTCGGTGCATGTGGCCGGCACCATAACCACTATGCTATGGGCACCGAGCCAGCTTTTCTGTTACAATGAATAATTTATTGTGTATTTCAAAATATACAGATAAGAAGATCTGGAATGTTCCTAACATGAAGAAATGATAACTGTTCAAGGTGGTGACTATCCCAATTATCTTGATTTGATTATTAAATGCATGTAGATATCAAAGTATCACATGTACCTCAGAAATATGTATAATCATTATGAATCGATTAAAAAAAGAATTTGTGATAATGTTAGCTCTTCCTGGCTTCTTTTACAGCAGCCACCACTTCCTCCCAGCGTCTTTGGCGAAGGTGGAAGAGTTGGTGTGTCTCTCTGGAGGGGCTCGCCTCTCTTTGGAATTTGGTTCTCCTGGTTGCTTTCGAACCTCTGCTCTCTGATGGGCTCAAGAGAAGTTCTGATTTTGTTGATGGTCTGGCTGTTTTCTCATTGGGAGGGTGGAAATGATTTTCTTCTGTGGTTTTTTACCTTTCACTGCAGTTTTTAACTTGAATTTCCCCTTAACTAATGGGTTTGAACACCTTTAAACATAACAATTGTGACATGCATTGTTGTGTTTCCCAAACACCCTTCCCTTTTATTCTCTGGTTATTTCTACAAGGGTTAGTCCAAGGGCCTCTTTGTCCATGCAGCTGTCCCTAACCAGCCTGTGCTCATCTGCCACTCCCACTGTGCTCCCCCCGGACCCCAGCATTTCATGCTGTCTGGATCAGGTGATAGAGAGTTGGAGAACACATGGCTTCCTTCTGGTTTCCATCAGTTTTCCTGGTGATGGTCAGAGGGGGTGAGAAGTGGGGGACATGTCTAGGGTGGATCTAACCTGGCATTAGGGCACCAGAGGTGTCTTTCAAAAAACTTGAGGTTGCACCTCCTTTACCCATGTTGTTGGGTAAGCAGTGACCATGTTGTTCTTGTTTGCAGTCTGGGGATTTGCACGAGGGTCCCTCACAAATGCCGCCAAAGGATACTCCCAGTTTAGATTGTATCTTCTTTCCCTAGCAGGCACTTTTCCTGCCTAATTGAGCCCAAAATGCTGAGAACAAACTTTCTCAGGGTTATTCACATCCTGCTGGGTATCAGCTTTCCCTGAAACCAAAATTGCTGCTTAGTCTAGACCTGCACGTTTATTGTTCTATTTTAAGAGAAGCCCCAAATCCACCCCCAGAAGGGCAGAGGAGGCCGCTCCACACGAGACCGCTGCTCCCTGTGGCATCTGCTCGTCTCCCTGATGTCCATGAATGCTCTGCCCAGTGTCTGTCCTGGGTGGCTGCTGAGCAGACCTCAGCTACTTTGTTACCGTCTGGGGCAGCAGTGAGGACAGAAATAGCCCTGTCAAAGGGAGAGAAGAGAAAAAATAGGATGAGTTTCAGGCAGACAAAAGCAAACCTGAAACCTGAGGTGGCCACAGATCCTCCGTGGATGGTGTCCTGTCCGGGCGTGCAGGCCTGGGTGGCCCTCAGTCTTGTTTTCGTCACTCCAGGGGCTGCATTTCCCCTTTCCATTCTGCTTCCTACTTAATTTCCCGGGTGAGTTGGTAAACAGTTTAGTTTTCTGCGCTGTTCTTCCCCTGTAATCTCAGGATAGCGGAGTGCTGGCAAATGTCTATTGATGAGCTCTGCAGGAATAAAAGGCCTGCCGAGCAGCGTGGCTGGTTTGCACAGCGTAGATGCTCCCACCAACCACAGCTGATTCGGAGCTGCTAACACGATATAAGACGGAGCTGGGAAAAGATGCTCAGTAGCACTCAGCCATACAGCGTCTCCACCGTACAGGTGGAATGGATGTGAAGGACCTTAAGAACAGATGCTAGTGGTTGGCAAATTATGGCCTGTGGGTCAAATCTGACCCATGGCCTGTTTTTGTGTAGCCCATAAGCTAAGATTTGTTTTTACATTTTTAAAGCATTTAAAGGAAAAAAAAAAAGAAGGATGTGGGAGAGACTGTGGCCCTCAAAGCCTAAAATATTATCTCTCCCTTTACAGAAATTAATTTCTTATCCCTGGTATAGATAATAGTAATAGTAAACTGTAGTAAAATAGTAAGTGATGTTGAGTATATTTGTTGTTGGTTTTTAATGTAATTTATTCAATTGTAAATATCTACTTAAATTTAATTTTAAAAGGTTATATTTACATTTATTTTTTCCTAAAGGCTGTGGCTAGGAACAGGCTCCCAAATTCCAGCCCAACCCCTCAATTTAACAATTGGTTATCACAGGCCTGTAAGAGTGACTTAGCACTCCTTTGCCTCAAGGGCCTTTGCAGGCGAGACCTGGAGGGTTTTTGAGTTTAATCTCCTCACATTATAAATGGGGAAGCTGAAACTCAAAGAGGAGAGAGATTTATTCAGGACTGCTTGCCAAATTCATGGCTGAGCAGGTTTCCTGTCCTGTAGTTCTGTCATCTTTGCTTATTTGATCATTCCCTTTTTCTTGCTGTTACCTCCTTGTTCCATCTTGCTCCACGTTTTTACCTGCTGTCTGAGTCAGCTGGGTGGGCACCACACTCAGGGGCTTCGTGGTATCCCTGGCACTGTGAAGCCTCAGGGCAGCGCATGGTGACGCCTCTTGCCCCTCACAACTAAGACCCAGTTCAGTTTACCAACTTTTTGTTTTTCTGCTTTGAGGAGAAATATTCCTCTTTTCTCCCCTGTATTGTTGCCCTGGGTATTTTATCAACCGCTGGTTTTTTACTATCTGATCTTAGCTGCTTTTGACCAGACAGGTGTCCTTGTGTTAGCCTTCTCTCACCACCCACCTGCCCTCTGAGTTTCCGAGTCAGACTCCGACTCTTTTTGTTATGACAGAGCTTGATGCTCTCCAAAGGGATGAGGCCAGGTGGGGAGGCAGCAGAGGAAAAGCCAGGAGAGTGCTGGCATCAGGAGCTTAGGGAAGGTGTGGCTGGGGCTGGGTCCCCTGGGAGGAAAGAGAGTTTCGGGGAGGCAAAGAAAGGAAGAAAAAGAGGAGAGAGAGAAACAGAGGGGAGCTCTGGCTTCCTCAGCCCTCCAGGGCCTGGCTGAACTTTCTGTGCTTTGGGAGTGTTGCAGGTATCTCCAGGAATCTCAGAATTAACTCCTGCACAACTCGAGCTAGTTTTAATCCTGCTCTTTATGGTCAAATAGTTTCTGATTTAAACACGGGAGATGTCAAAGTCACCACAGAATGGCCCCAGCCAAGGTGCCCAGAGAAGGTGGCCCTGCGGGAACAGGTGCTTTCCTTGGCCGCTCCTGACGTCGGGGCATCGAGTGCATTCCACAGTTTTCTCTTCTCCTTCTCCCACAGTGGCTGAGGGCCACACTGTTGTTACAGCATAATAATTGAAGTCAAAGTCAAGGAGCAATTATAGATATTGGCATGGTTTTGATGTATTCTGAGGTCCCAAAGAAGAAAGTGAAAAATTATAAACTATTCCATATAAAATATAGAATTAAAATATCCTAGATTAAAGAAAACTATTTTATGTTTATTTCTGTAAAATTAGATTTATTTGAACTGGCAAATAGAACAGATAATTGGGGAAAGCTCATGCTTCTGGAATCAAAAAATCAGCAGAGCTATTATAAATTTACTTACTGCTAAGACATTAAAATGGCATTAAAAAACACTTGTAATGGTGGTGCCTGTGGCTCAGTCAGTAGGGCGCCGGCCCCGTATACTGAGGGTGGTGGGTTCAAACCCATCCCCTGCTGAACTGCAACAAAAAAATGGCCGGGCTTTGGTGGGCACCTGTGGTCCCAGCTACTCGGGAGGCTGAGGCAAGAGAATCGCCTAAGCCCAGGAGTTGGAGGTTGCTGTGAGCCGTGTGACGCCACAGCACTCTACCAAGGGCAATAAAGTGAGACTCTGTCTCTACAAAAACAAAACAAAAAACACTTGTAAGGAAAAATTTACCCAAGATTCTACTTCTGTGTAAATAGTGCTTTCGTTTTGCCTGGATCTCCTGCCTGCTTGATTTATGTAGATACATTTTCACACAGTTGAGTTTATAACACATGTATGCATTTTCCAGTTTTGAAAAACGTTTATGTGCCATAAACTACATTTTAATTTCTAATTGTTGAATAATTTTGTTCCTAGAGTTGTTTCACCCTTGCTTCAGCTTCTGTAATTGATATTTAGATAACGTCCAATTTTTGGTTTCATAATCAACAATACAGTGAAAATACTTTTTATTTTAAAGTTAGAAAGTAAAATTTCTCCACATGAATTGCCAAGAGTGGGATTATGAGGTGACCCAAAAAGGCTGGCTGTATAGAAGGTGTGTGGATTTTGGAGTCAGGGGACCTTGGATTGGCCTCTGATCTACTACCCGTGTGATCCTGGGCAAATTACTCTTAAAGTCACTGAACTCACCTGTAAACTTGATTTGTATCATACCTCATGGGATATAATGAGGATTAATGAGATATTGTGCCAGTATTAGCCCATGGCTGTCTCAGATGAGCTAGTTTCAGCAGAAAGGAGATAGACATGTTTCTTCTTCTTCGTCTGTATCATCAGATTCCTTTTCAAAAGGCTGTGACGTCATGAGTGGATGCAGGTTTCAGTGCAAACTCACCAGCTCTGAATTTTTTTGCTTTGAAAGGTCCATATAATAAATGTAAAAAGTTATTATAAAAGCTACTTAGGGAAATTTTGAAGTGTAAAAGACATGCTTAGATAATAAAAGGTAAAAAAAAAAAAAAAAAAAAAAAGAGAAAAAAAATACAAACGCAGGCAAAGCCCAAAGCACAGCCTGGCACGAGCCGACTGAAATAGGAGGAAGGATCAGAGAGAAGGGGGCGCGGCCCAGGGAGGGGCTGTCCTGCCGGGTGGCACTCAGTACTTCCCTTCCTTCACGTGGACGCTCTCAGCTTCCTCTCGAGCTTTTGGCAGGTGGTCCCTGCTCAGTCCTCTTTCTCTACCCACCACCCTTCAGTGCATAGACGGATCAAAGGGAGGGAACAATGCCCCGTTTGTAAGCCGAGCTGTCACACAGAACTCCCCGCGGTCTCCCCACCACAGGGGCTGCTTCCCAGGCTGCCAGGGCCTCCAGCCCACCCCTCTGCCCACTCGGGCTCAGCCCTGCCAAGCCTCGGGGGGCAAACAATGCCTGGTTGTCTCCTCTCCCCACGGGGTTGCCCCCTCCCTCTGTCCATCTTTGTCTCTGGAAGGTGGGGTCCACTCTACACAGCTGGCTCCTTGGCACTGGAGGAAGGGACAGCCACTTAAGCTCCAGGAGACCTGAGTGAATGGCCTGGGCCTATCCTCCTTTCTCGTGAGGCTTCAGCGGTCTTGACCATGAATGGAAGAGGAAGCATGAGAACAACTTTGGTGAGCCTTAAGCTCCAGAACTTTCTCTACAGACGCTACTACAACATACCTTACTAAGCACCCGCACTGTGGGCCCAAGGAAACAATCATGTCTGCTTCAGGCGGTTGATTTAAAATGAAGGTTTCTTTTACTTTGATGGTGCTGTGTGTTCTCAAAGCCTATTTCCATCCATTCTCTATGTGGGAGGCTGGACTGTCAACGGGGAAACCGAGGCCCAGGGATGGAGTGTAGTTAATCCCTGTGGGAGCTGGGATGTTGGGATCCAGGCCATTGATCTCCTGGGCAGAACTGTATTCTTCCCGCCATGGCACCCTGCGTCCTGAGCTTAGTAAAGAGCCTGGGTGTGGGGAGAAGGGGTTGGGAGACAGAACGACTCCAAGGTTGTGGGCAGGGTTTGCAGGCGAGGACGCTGGAGGGGCTCTTCAAATGGTAGAGCTCGCTTGGGCAAGGCCTGGGGGTGGAAAGCAGCACAGGGCTCTCAGATGTCTTCGGCCTTCGGTTTGTACTCAGCTCCTTTTCGGTTTCGGGCAACACTCCTCTTCCTGGGTTTCTTTGGCTTCTAGTTCTTGGGACAGAGGGCCGTACTGAGCTGAGCGTGCCCGGCAGCCTCTGGCCTGTGAGCCTTTATGAGAAGCCGGGACTGAGGGCAGCTTCTCAAGGCAGGAGTAATGGCCAGTGCATGCCAGCCTCCTCTGTCAGAGACTGGCAGGGGCGTTGGTTTCTCTCTTCTGTTAAACCCTCAGATTATTCCCATCTAGGTCCTCGTCTCCCTCACAACAAAGACCATTTAAGAAGGAAAATCTCCCCACTGAATTGTTTTTCACAGCTGGCTCCCCTTTCCCCGAGGAAAAGGACTGTTCCCATAAGATGATGGACAAGGGCTTTCTGGACCCGGAGGATTAGCTCCCGCCCTTCTCTGCTGGCCTTGCCCTTTCCAGACTTCCACCCTGTCCCCGTCCTGCCATCCCTGTCCTCCTGCTGTGCTCCCCACTTGCTCTTTCCATGCCATGCCCTCCGCCTGGAATGCCTTTTCCTGACTATCCTGGGGAGAATTCACTCTTTGAGCTCCTAGTCATTCTTTACGACCCAGCTCAAACCTTTCTTCCTCCGTGGAGCATTCTGTGACAGCCACCAATGCTGCCCTTATGGCCTCCATTGTGCCTATTACAGTGTGACCACTTTGCCCACGTGTCTTCCTCCCTCTCCAGACTGAGACTTGGAGGGCAGGGATCAGGTATGAATTGTCTTAGTGTCCCTTGGTGGTCTGCTTGGGGGCCTTTTTGATTCCTCAGAGTGATTGGGGAATCCTTGGTTCCTAGGCACCAAGCAGGGGTCCAGACTTGTTTGTCGGAGCTGGGACGCTAGGTTGCCGGCCGGCCCGTGAAACTGCCAGGATGCGGACCGCTGTTGAGGCTTGCTCGGGGTATGGCGCCCACAGGTGCCGGGGAGCCAGTCGTCTCAGTCAGGTCAGACGTGCCGGAGCGCCTCAAAGGTGCAGCCGTCAGTCTTAGTAGGAGCCTAATAGGAGCCCTGACTGACTTCTCCCGTGGCTGTTTACACCACAGGTGTGGAGACAACCAAGCAATGATGTGTGTTCTCTCGTGACCTTACGTGCTACGTGCTCTCCTGCTCTTTAGTGAGAGACCAACCCCTTCCCCATTCCCTCATTACCAAGGTGTTTCTTTTCAGGGGTCTCCTACACTTGTTGAGTGATTGATTGGTCAAGAGGTTTACTCTGGGTGTTTGGCACACGTTGGGCTCCTTGTCACTGAAGCCACGTTGGGTCCTTGCAGTTCAGTTTCTTCTTCCTCGAGTGCTGTCCCCTCCCTTCTGGCATGAAGGAGCCGGCTCTTCCAGCCTACCTAGCCCATGAGTGCTGCCCCCTCTCCCTGTGAGTGAGCTCCGTGACGCATGCGATTTCTTTCTGCTGGGGCTCACAGCTACGTGCCCACGACCTGCATTGATTATCACCAGGATGAAAAGTGACAAGAAACAAAGTGTGCTGGGGCCCTAAGGATGAATAGTAGAGGGAACAGGTGAGAAAGAAAGAGATCAGACTCTCACCAGTTAGAACTGCATTCAGATTCTGGCCCCACCCTTATTTTTGGCACTAGGGACAATTTACTTCATCTCTCTAACCTCAGTTTCCTCACCTGTAAAATGGATTACTAACCGTGCTTTCCTCATGGTGTTATGTGAGGTTTGAGGCGATGTGTGTGATGCAGGTTAGCACAGTGTCTGCCACAGAGGAAGCCCTCAATTTTAGTTACTATTAATTTATTGTGGGCTGTGTGTGGTGGCTCATGCCTGTAATTCTAGCACTTTGGGAAACTGATCTGGGAGGCCTGCTTGAGCCCAGGAGTTTGAGGCTGTAGTTAGCTCTGATGACGCCCCAGCATGGGCAACATAGTGAAAGCCTGTCTGAAAAAAATTATTATAAGACAGTGTATATAAATATGTAAATGAGCTCCTACTCAAAATCTCTTTAGAATCTTTACTTCCTTCCTCTTTTTTTTTCTCCTCCCTCCCTCTTCTCTCCCTCTCTCCTTTTTCTCTCCCTCTCTCCCTTTTCTCTCCCTCCTTCTCCTTTGTTTCTTTCAAGCCTTTCATAAACTTTATTGGGTGTCTACTGTGTGAAGGTCAGTGTCTCAAGTCTGGGAAAAGATGTCGGAGAGAAGAATGTGTGTTTTGTTGTCTTTCTTTGCCCATGTCCCTGAGTGAACTTTGAATTCGTCTATATGACTTAGCCTCAAATGACGGGCCCAGTCAATCCGTGAGTGGGTGTGTGTGGGGGGCTCAGGAGGCTTTCAACTGAGTCTGCCTTCTCTGATTCCAGCCCCCTCCGCCCACAGCAGGAAGCCTCCCCCTGTGATATGAAAATGCCCTTTCAAAGCTCAGTGTGGAAGCTCAGATGTTGGTAGCAGTTGCTTGATTTGAGGAGCCAGGATGTATTTTGCCAATTTGTGATCCCCCTGGACCTCCAAGCAGTCTGAACTTGGAATGAAATCCAAACCTTGAAGTCTTAAACTCTCAAAACTAAAAAAGAAAAAAAAGTGGTTTCTAGGTTCAAAGAAAAAGGCTTCATCAGGCTTCTGGATGAAGGAGTTCATCCAAAAATAATATTCTGAAGGTTTCCTTTAAAATAATCAGAAACCTATGAGTGGAGCATCTTTAATTTTTTTTTTTTTTTTTGTGACAGAGTCTCATTTTGTTGCTCTCAGTAGAGTGCTGTGGCGTCCCAGCTCACAGCAACTTGAACTCTTGGGCTTAAGTGATTCTCTTGCTTCAGCCTCCTGAGTAGCTGGGCCTACAGGCGCCCGCCACAACACCCGGCTATTTTTTTGTTGCTGCAATTCTCATTGCTGTTTTAGCTGCCTGGGGCTGAGTTCGAACTTGCCACCCTCGGTATATGGGGCTGGTGTCCTACCCACTGAGCACAGGCGCCGCCACTGAAACTTCTTTAATAATGAAGATTGTTTAACTTGAAACATTAAAAAGTAAAAATTTTAAAATTAAATTATGAACAAAAGTGTAGAAACTCTCCATGTAACTTTGATGTCTGTGCAGGTTTGGAGACCACAATCTGTAATCTATTCCTGTGTGACAAATTACCTCAAAATTTAGCATCTTAAAACAACACTTCTGTTATGCCACACTTCCTGTGGGTCAGGATCCAGGCCTGGTTTTACCTAGGTATTCTGGTTTAGTATCTCTCAAAAAGCTGCAATGAACATATTGGTTGGGGCTGTGGTCTCATCTCAAGGCCTAATTGGGGAAGGCTGTCCCGCCAAGCTCCCTTGCTGGATTGTTGCAGGGTTCAGCGCCTTGCAGGCTATTTGGACTGAGGGCCTTAGTTTCTTAATGGCTGTTGACCAGTGTCTCCCTTCAGTTCTTGCCATGCAAGTCTTTCCATCATAGTGGCTTGCTTTATCAAAGCGTGCAAGCTGAGAAGACAATAAAAAGAGTACTAGCAAGGTGGAAGTCACAGTCCTTTGTAACCTAACTATGGAAGTGACATGTTATTGCTTTGCCATATTCTATTGCTTAGAAGCAATACAGTAGATCCGGCCCCACACTCAAGGGAAGAAGCTTTCACAATGGCATGAATATTGGGAGGGGGAATCCTTCGGAGCGGTGTCAGGTGCTGCTTACCACAGAAACCATTGACTTAGGTAATTGAGAAAAAAAAATCTGAAAATAAACTTGTTTTTCTCAAACACCATCATTTAGATTGAACATTTTCTTGTCCAATTGCACTTTCAACTTTAATTATAATAATTACTCAAACATTTTTATACCATCAATGCATCTCTTAAACAATATATTTTTTATGTTGGTTAAATACACTTTTGTGGCCCAGCCTAGGAACCCAATCGTCATTTTGGTCAGAGTTTCTATAGGGAAACATTGTGGATTCTGTACACCGTGTTCACCGATTATTGTTACCTCACCCACTTATAAACTAGATACCTGGGACCACTCGATCCAGAGATTAAAAAAACGACCACATGTACTTTGAAAATCTTCATACTTCATAATTTGCTTGCAACAGGTGTCTGTTTCTTTTGGCTTTGCTCATAACTACATGTACAGTCCAAATCATAGTGACTTAAACAGCCATGTTATTACTGTTAATGGGTTGACAGTTGGCCACTTCTGCAGTCAGCTGGACAGTTGGCTTGAGCTGGATGGTCTAGGATGACTTCACTCACGTGTCTGGGGTGGTTGGCAAGCTGGTTTTGCTGTGGGGTATCAGCTGGACACCCTTATCTACTCTGCATGATCTCTCATCCCCTAGTTAGCTAGCCTGGGCTTTTCTGACATGGTGGACTAAGAGTAACAAAGGAGGGGAAATCTCATTGGTCAAAGCAAGTTCCACAGTGAAGCCTGGAGTCAGCATAGCTGGGAACTCCCCAAGGAAGGCTCGATTGACTAGGAGCCATTACTGCACATTAGTACCACAGGGTGGTTAAGCTTTCAAGATCTTTTGTTACTTCCATGTTCTATACTCTGTTTTTAAACATAGCCACCAAAGGGTATGGATCTTGCCAACCAGTAAAGAGTAGCTGCACTTTTGGGTCACAGCAGGGAGTTCAGTTCATTAAGGAGAGATCCAGCCTTTGTCCAAAGTTAGGCCAGGACTATTGCTGTTTGAGGCAGTGAATCTGGGTGACGTTTCATCCATTTGTCTCTGTACTGTAAGTTACACCTTCAGAGCTGTACGGCCAATCAGCATTAACATTGTACCTCAGCTGCGGTAACTCAGCCACCTGCAAGACAGAAGCATCGCTGAGTGACAGTTTAACGTCATGCCTTTACTTCTTTTTATGGTCAGTATGAGAAGTGACCTGGGAAGAAATCTGTATTTTACCTTTAGTAAAACCAGTGTGAATGGTATCATTAGGAATGATTTTCAATGTCTCGCACATAAAATATAAAATGTCAACTGATAAATTCCTGCCAGAAATCAGTATCAGAAAAATTCTCATCTCATCTGACAAACAATAGACCAGTCTTCTTTCATACGGAAATAAGAAATCTGTGACTCCTCTGTTTTTCTTTTTTTGGCATTGGAGAGCAGAAATAGCAAAGTAAAATGTGATGTTTCATTACAATAATTCAATTAGTCCTGTTAGCTCTGGGTTTTTAATACATTTATTTCTTTTTTGGCATATTATTTATATATATATTTATTTAGTTGAGGCAAAGTCTTATTACTATGTCACCCTTGGTAGAGTGCTGTGGTGTCACAGCTCACAGCAACCTCAAACTCTTGGGCTTAAACGGTTCTCCTGCCTCAGCCTCCCAAGTAGCTGGGACTATAGGCGCCTGCCACAATGCCTGGCTATTTGTTTTGCTGTCATTGTCATTGTTGCTTTAGTTGGCCTGGACTGGGTTCTAACCCGCCAGCCTCGGTGAATGTGGCTGCCACCCTACCCACTGAGCTACGGGCACCGCCCATATTATATCTTTCTGCTTGGATGATCTTCATTTTTGGCAAGTGTTAGGGATTGAAATTACAAACATGTGAACAAATAAATATATCAGTTCTGCTGCAAACAGTGTAATATTTTAAAAAATATTTTTCTGTACTTCTCCATGTGTATAAGATGTTGAGACAAGGTTAGTCTAAGTGACATTTAAAGTTCCTTTGCTATTAATGACTCTGAAACTGTTTTCTCTTGTGACTCTCCCCTTTGAATGTTGTGCCTTATTAGTTATTCCAGTTATTTGATGTCTTGAATGACATTGTAGAAAAAGAGGTGAATCTAAATCTGTTTCAGTGTAGTTAGAGTTTTTTTTCAAATATTTTGTGTTTGGGAAAAATAATGAATGTGAGCAAGGCTTTGTCCCTTGTTTCCAAAACCCAGGTGTGTGGTCTGTCCAGGGAACTATAAAGCATATAGTTTTGATTTCTAGTACAACTCTCTCTCAGTCCTCATCAAAACCCATTCGACACCCAAGACACCTTTATGGCCTGAATATGAAAAGCTATAAATTTGATTTGCTTTTAAACATAATTTAGATATTAACAGTTACCAAAGGCAACCATTGACTCTTAAGTGTTTTTAAATTCAGCTGAACACCTTCTAAATAGTAATTAGGGGGTAATTTAGCTTTTAGATACTATTCTGGGATTCCATTGTTTAGACTGGCTGTTTTGATGTAAAGAAAGCTGTTAAAAAAGGGACTTTGGACTGGAATTCTGTATGAAAGCCTGATGTAAAATATAGAGCCATGCTTCTATAATTTATTAATTACTCCTGTACAAGCATAAGGGTATATTACTATATTACTATTTGAAGGTGGGTAGCTTACTACCCACCTTCAAATAGTAATAGTTATTAGGTTAGCTGCAGACATCAAACCTCACCTCTGCTTTTCTCTCTGTATGACCCTGTTACTTTTCTAAGACTTGATTTCTTAATTCTTAGAAGGGTGATGATAAGTATACCTACATTGTAGAGGTGTAAGCAGGAAATGTGGGTAAGCTGGTTAGCACAGGACCTGGCACTTAAAATACAGCAACTACTGCCATTATTAAAGCTGCTGTTACTATTAATGTAAAATTATATAGGATTAGTCCATTCTCCCCCACCCCCATCACCCTCTTTATGTAAAACGTTTTGACTGACATTGAAATGAGCTGGGTGAACTTAGAATTGCTGATAGTTGCTGACAGTTAAATTATCACATATGTGTAAAAGGAACCAGATTCTGATCTTCACTAACTAGCTGTGTCACCTTGTGAAAGTTTCTTCCTGTCTTTGAATTTCATATTAAAAAAAAAAAGTGATGTCAGTTTTCCTGCCAATGTGGCTGCTATGTAATGCACAGGGCTCCCCATTCAATCCGCAGAGTATGTCTTTTCATGAATAAGTGCCCAAAACCCCGATAGCAGTACTTGCCTGGAATGCTGGTCCCTGGTAACCCTCATCAGCTGGGAGATATTTGGAATGATTTGGGGTTGTTTGGATTGTCATGATGATAGGGGCTATGATGTCAGTTCCAGGCAGGGGCAGAGATTTGAATTGTTCTGTAGTAGACGAGACAGACCCGTACCATGAGCACCTGTCCTGCCTCAGATACCTGGGTCACCCATGCTGGGGGAGGGGGATCTGGTCTGGTTCTAAACTTCAGCTAGTACAAAGGCCCTGAGGGAAGAGCATGGCCAGTGTCTTTAAGGGAGAGCAAGGAGGCTGTCTTAATGGGAAAGTTAGTGACCTTCGTATGGTACTTTAAACATAAGAATAAGCACCCACACCAGTACCAAGATCTTGGAGAAGGTGGCACCATAAAGACATCAAGTCCGAGACTTGGTTCCTTGTGGGCGGCACCACCACCGCACTTGGATTAAGCCTCAGTTTGGAACCCCGTTCCTCTCCTCCTTCACTCCCTTTCTTAATGAGGATGACAGTCTCCCCCAATACTTCCGATTCCCGTTACCCTGCCCTCTCCCATCCCATTCACATCTTGTAAAATACAGTACATGTTGATTATATTTATCTTTTCATCTCCCCCCACCAGAATGGAAGGGCCATAAGGACAGGTGTGTGTGTGTGTATCAGAGAGAACTTAGTCATCCATGGATGTTTTCTAGGTCTTTAGTCCAGTCCCTGCCACGTAGTAGGTGCTTTACTTATTTGTTGAGTAAGTGATTGAATCAATGATTGAATACCAGCAAAACCAGCTAGAAAATATAGTGAGGATAGAAAGTCCCAAACATAACAATAGAAAATAACAAACAAAAAAGGAGTAAACTTGAGAAATATACAGAGCAGGTGTGATGAAAATCATAATATGGTACAGAGGGGCATGAAAAAACTTGGGAGTCGGGTGGCACCCGTGGCTCATTGAGTAGGGCGCTGGCCCCATATACCGAAGGTGGTGGATTCAAGCCCAGCCTTGGCCAAACTGCAAAACAGAAAAATAGCAGGGCGTTGTGGTGGGCGCCTGTAGTCCCAGCTACTTGGGAGGCTGAGGCAAGAGAATTGCCTCTTGAGGCAAGCTCAGGAGTTGGAGGTTGCTGTGAGCTGTGTGATGCCGTGGCACTCTATCAAGGGGTGATAAAGTGAGACTCTGTCTCTATAAAAACGAAACAAAACAAAAAAAACTTGGGAGTCGATGAAGAGATATGCGGCGATTCCTTGATCAGATTTTTGTACGAAGAAATGTTAATAGAAATTCTATAACATTCTCTTGAACCTTTTTTCAACTTGAAAAAAATGGTTTTCCAATTTTAGAGAATAAAAGTGAGAACAGCTGAGAAATAGGAATAAAAAAGAGCAGGGAGGACACCACAGTCAGCTTTACTGAAAGCAGTTGTAGCACCGAATTAAAGCCATGTCCTACTGGTGCAAGAGTCATCAGGCAGTCCAACGGGACGGAATGGAAACCTCAGACAAAGGAGCAGATGTGTGCAGATCTAGAGTGGCATAAGGTACAGCTTGAACACGTGGAGATAAGGGGCGCTGAGCACATAACTTTTTTTTTTTTGAGACAGAGCCTCAAGCTGTCACCCTGGATAGAGTGCTGTGGCATCACAGCTCACAGCAACCTCCAACTCCTGGGCTCCAACTACAGGCGCCTGCTACAATACCCGGCTATTTTTGGGTTGTAGCTTTCACTGTTGTTTGGCGGGCCCAGGCTGGGTTCGAAACCGCCAGCTCAGGTGTCCGTGGCTGGCGCCTTAGCCGCTTGAGCCACAGACGCCGAGCCCACATAACTTTTGATTCTCTAAAAACTTAATAGCCTACTGTTGACTTACCAATAACATAAACAGCCATTTAACATATTTTATATATGTATTATACAGTACTATTATATTCTTATCAATAAAACAAGCTAGAGAAAAGGAAACGTTATTAAGAAAATAATAAGGAAGAGAAAATATATTTAGTCTTTATTATGTGGAAGTGGATTGGCATAAAGGTCTTCTTCCTTATCATCTTTACCTGGAGGCTGAAGAGGAGGAGGAAGAGGAGGGATCAGCCTTGTTGTCTACGGAGACCAGAGCAGATGGACGGGAAGGCAGGAAGGGCAGGCACCCTTGGTGTAACATGAATTGAAACAAACTCCGCGTATAAGCAGACTTGTGCCTTTTAAACCTGTGTTGTTCAAGGGTCAACTGGAGTTTCAATTAATAGGGAAGGAATACAAATAACAAACATTTATTGAACATTGTCTGTTTGTAAAGGGCTTTCTATACATTATTTTATTTACTTTTTACAATGGCCCAGGGAAGCATGGGCAATTCTTCTTTTTTTTGAGATATAATCTCACCATGTTGCCCTGGGTAGAGTGCCGTGGTGTCACAGCTCACAGCAGCCTCAAACTCTTGGGCTTAAGCAATTCTCTTACCTCAGCCTCCCAAGTAGCTGGGACTACAGGTGCCAGCCACAGTGCCTGGCTATTTTTGGTTGTAGTTGTCATTGTTTGGCAGGCCTGGGCTGGATTCGAACCTGCCAGCTCTGGTGTATGTGGCTGGCGCTCTAACCACTGAGCTACAGGCGGTGAGCCATCATGGGCTATCATTACTTATTACAAGGGAATAAAGCTTGTGCAGTTACTCCCCAGCCTGACATCACCCAGTTAGTATGGTGTGCAACTGGAATTTGAACCCGTATCTCACACCAAGGTATATACCCTGAACAGTTATGTTATATGATTAAAAGACGTGGAGCTACTGGTTAAAAATTTGGAAAAACACACATAGATTTAAATGTAAAAAAATAAAAATGTAGCAAGGACTTAGATTTAAGGATTTTTATAATAATTTGAAGCCACATGAGTTTCATTTTCTATTTTTAAATAGTTATATATTTTAAAATTGAATGTACAAATTGGAATTTCAGGCAATTATCAAAAAATGAGGTAGGGGAAGATTTAAGTAATATGAGAAACCATTCACGGTATAGGCAAAAAAAGGCAGTTTGCAAAATAGTGTGTAAAGTTGTGTTGTTATTTCTATAAAATTGTACTTATGTGCCTTAACAAAAGAAGAGAAAACTCTGCCACATAATTCTGTGTATATAAAAGGCTAGCAGGTGAAGAAATCTGTTTTCTCTTGTGGGATGGTTTTTTTACCCACAAGAAGAGAAAAGAGAATGGCACCCTGCTACCTTGCAAAAATAAATGCCCAGGTCTTCTTGGGCTACGAGGCATTTCTTAACCTGTCAGTCCTATCAACAAACTAAGATAATAGCTCAATTTTCTCTGTGCCGAGTTTCCACCGGATTCTCTATCTTCCTTGACCTGAGAAGTCAGACCCTGTAAAAGACAAACTGGAAGCCTTGTTAACTCTCTTTCGACTCTGCTTTGACTTGGAGTATTTGAGTGGAAGGTTTATGCTGGTTAGTGATGTCTGTTTTTACAGCTACTCAACTCGGGGCCACATTTCTTACACAGGTGTCAGGCTGGAGGCAGGCAGTGGCTCATGATGGTCTCATTAATGATGCAGTGGTCCACGCACCGGCGTCCTGCTTCCCCGGGCCTGGGGTGTTGGTTGGGGATGCCCTGGGGTGAGGGAGTGCTGGGATCCCTGAGCACATTAACTACACTTGATTCCTACCCCTGTGCAAACAGCACTTAGGACTTTGTGTTCTGATTATTTAATATGAGTCTGCCTGCCCAGTTAAAATATGTGAACACAGCAAGATCAAACAGCTCAACTGGTTCTGGATCTTATTCATCTCTGTACCCTTAACACTGTGTACTCTGTGTGATGTTGGGAAGGAGCGCGGGACTGGGAATTCCCCAGGTCTTAGTTGGAATCTTTTCCAGCTTGGCAACTCTGCACAAGTGATTGAAACTTTTTGAGCTTCTCTTTCATTGTCTATAAAATGGGTCAAATGAGAGTCACCTAATGTGAACATTAATGAGACTAAGTATGTGATGGCACATAGCCCAGAGCCTGGTACGTGGAAGGATCACCACTGATGTGGGGGTTGACTGTGTCTTGAGTAACTTGGCTGGGCTGATGCTCCCAGTAGGTACACCCAGCAGTTATCCAGTGCTGCCACTAGGCGGCGTGCAAGCTCCATGGTTAGTTTTTTTTTCATCTTCATCTTGAAAACCAGTCTGCGCAAATCAACTCCTGCAACTTTACATTTAATTTATTAAGATTGATAAATGGCCTGCTCCTGCACTCCTTTTCTATTTAAATCACTGTCATTACAATTAAGACAGGGTAAAAAATACAGTGAAATCTCCTTTTGGGGTACCAGCCCTGTTAGCTGGGTACCTGAAGCTGAGCCTTCACTTTGCCGTGTGTACACACGGTGGCCTTGGCAGACAGCATGTGTCTGGTTCCGATGGCTTGGATTATTAAGGAAAGTAAAATTGATGTTGATCAATGATCTTTTATGCAACCGAGGAGGGCCATCTGTGGTCCCCAATGTGCTGTGGCTCCTTCCTTTTCCTGTCTTAGAGGGAGCGTTCTTGGCTTTTTTGTTTGTTGTTTCTGGCATGTTCCCTGAGTTCTGACACTTTACTTCCATTCCAGAGAGGTGAGTTTGAGCCTCTATGGGGCCTTCAGTCTCGTAGATGGGTAGATTAGGAAGAGTCTTCCAGGGGGAGTGAGGCTAACTTTCCTTCAGACGAGGAGACTGAAGATGAGCTTGGGGCTAGGATGAAACAACAGGATTGGGCTGAGTGCTTTCCAATCCTCTTGTAGCAATGGCATTTTCCCACTTTGAAATCCAGATGCTGTGCCCACAAGTCGGAGTCTCCAACTCACCTGGATTGTGTGGATTCCAGTTATGAAGAGCAGACGTGTTGTAAACATGACTGTCACCGTGATGTATGGATATTGTAGCAACCTAGCCCTAGGAGCCATGTTGGGGCTTTCTAAAAGTAGATATTACCCTCGGAACAAGCTGTTCTGATGAGCAACACAAGGACGCATCAAAGACTCCAGACTCCTGCTTGGCTTTGGAGCTGTGATTCTCCTTTTTTATAGTCCTTTGATGCTGGAATGGCATTGGCACTTCCTTTCATTTGCTAAGAGCAGGACAGCATGCCATGAGAAGGCAGTGGTGGTGAGAATTCTCCTGGAGGTTGGTGGGAAGCTAAAGGAGAGCTCAGCTTTCTGACCATTGTCAGGCATTTGCTATTAACTGCAACAGGAATGCAGAGCAGAGAGCCCACGGCCTGGAGTAGAGCCTGCCAGGGTTTACATCCTGCCTGCCATTCATGGCTGTGTGACTCCAGGCTGTTAACTTGACCTCCCTGAGGTTCACTTCCCTACCTGCAAAGTGGGATAAGGATAATAATGCTACCTACTGCTCAAGGTTGTTTTTGAGGATTGAGAAGAAGGCATTACTGTACGTTGTTCATTAAATATGCGACCACTTACTTAATGGCCTCATTCATTTCTTTCATGTTAAAACACAAGAACGATGAAATATACTTTTCTGTTCTGAAATGTAGGGTTTGGGCAGATTCCTAACACAACAATGGGAGAACGTGAAGATGTCAGTGAGTGGCAGCAGAATTAAGGAGATCTGAAAATGAAAGGAAACGAGTGATTGGGATCAAATGGGAAATACATATAAGATCTGCTCACATCCCCGAGCTTCTGAAGGAAGGGAACTCAGGAATCTGGAATTTGTTGGGAATTTCCTGAAGGACCAGATTGCCGGGGATCACACCGAGCTGGTGACTATGACTTATCTTCTATTATCAATTTGCCAGAATATTTATCCTCTTTCTGGCTTTGGGCAGTGCAAACTTCTGTTGAGCATCTATCCTGATTTAGGCATGCTCACTGCTGGAGACACAAGGCAGTGGAGGACAGGTCCTGGCCTTGGAGTCTTTAGGGAAGACCCAGGTGAAAGGCAAATTGACTATTCCTGTAACAAAGGGCCTCTGTTAAGGTCTGGCTTAGCATGGAGGAAGCTTCCAGCCTAGTCTGCTGGATGGGGATCAGGAAAGACCCACCTAGTGAGGAGGTGTGCTGGGGATCCTGAAGGGATGGTGAGCCAGTGATGGGAGAGGAGAGCCAGCTTCCAAGGAACAGGGCACTGCCTCGATATGGGGATTGTTGGAGGAGGCTGCACCCTCTTTCCTTTCCCTTTTCATGTCTAACACAAGGGTCCAGATTATTCCCCCAAGAAAAATTTTAAACCACGGTAGACAAGTCTTCTCCTGCCTTGAGCTCTAGGAAGATCATTCAAATATATCAGTTCCTTTTTTAACTCTGATGTTTGTCACCTGGTTAGTGTTTATTTTAGCTTGGGATGCTATAAACAAATGCCATAGATTGGGTGGCTTAACAGTGAACATTTATTACATTTTTGGAGGCTAGGAAGCCCAAGATCAAGGTGCTGGCAGACCCAGTGTCTGGGGAGGGTTTGCTTTCTGGTTTGCAGATGGCCTTCTTGTTGTATCCCCACATGGCAGAAAGCAGGGAGAGGAAACAAATTTCTTACGTCTTTTTATGAGGGCACTAACCCTATTTATTCATCAGAGCTCTACTATCATAACCTAAGCACCTTTCCAAAATGCCTCCTGATACCATCACATTGAGTTAGGGCATGAAATTTTTTGGGGGGCCACCAAAATTTAGTCCTTGACACTGTTATCCTGTATATGGAACGAAGTCTCTGAAGGAAGAGAGAGAACACCAGGGAGTATGCTCGTTTACATTCATAGCTTGTCTTCAGAGAATGCCGTGACCTAAGTCAGTTGGTACATGTTGGCAAAAATGTTGATGCTCAGTCCTGATGAGTTCCCGCTGCAAGTGACACAGTTGCTGTCTCTGCTAGCACGGAAATTGGTACAGTGCCTTAGGAGAACAACGTAGTAATATTACAGTGGCAGCAGCCATGAAGATGTGTGTGTCCTTAGGCCTGCTCCTGGCCTTTAGTTCCATTCACCCGCCCCCTAAAGGTGCGAAAGGGATCTGCCCCCATGAAGTAACTCTCCCGTGTGAGCCACATGGCTGTGCAGTGCCAGCTCCAGGGGTGCCATTCACGTAGACAGGATCTTCCTTGAGATGTAGGCTCACGAGCAGGGACTTTGTCCCGTTCACTTCTAGATTCCCGGGGGCCTAAAAGTGCATCTGACACATAATAGGTGCTCAATAAATACCCCTGATTCACTGAGGCATGCCAAGTGGGATGTATGCCAACTCCTGAGTCCATTGTTCAGAAATTGAAAATGTTCATCATGGAGATAACAGGAACTCACTTAGGCAGAAACTTTTACCAGGAAAAAAATGCAAGAGTTAACTATCACTTCTACTGTGTTAATTACAACCATGCAAAACTGTATATGCATGTGACAACAAGGCCCGAAGCAGAATGGGCAAAAGTGAAAATAATTATGTTAATATGCTGCGATTATGGGCCACTGCTTTTCAGTGTTAAAACATTTCCAAAATAAAGTGAAGGCAGATATTTTTTGAACACACATTTAAGGTTGATTTAAGAAAAAGAAGGCAAAGGGCATTATTAATAACAGAATTGGGTTTACATATCTACTTGATTTCATAACGTTTTCCCCCTTGGACTTCATAACTGTTCTTCAAGCATCTGTAATCCATACTTCGTACCATCAGTCCCAAGGCAGTCAGTAAACTCCAAGCAAAAGGACTGCCAAAGTGGAAACTGGAAGAGTACTTTTGTTTTCAGTATTTACTGTGAGAATGGACACAAAGGGGAAATAAAGAACCACAAAGAGAAAAGCAAGTCCTGGTTTGTTGGGGCTTAGATTCACTACCTGACCAGAGAAGTCTCATCATGAACTGAAAGTGCAGTGAGGGAACAGTGGGCTCCACAGTTTCCTAAGGTGGGACAGGCTTTGTTATTTTGAACATTTCTAATGTGCCAGATTCAGCCTGTATTCTTCCTCCCTGCGGGGATGGATGAATTCCTAACTGTGGGAATGGAACCTGAAGTGAAACTTTGTGGGTTCAAGTCCCTATTCTACAAGGAACTTTGAGTCCTTGGAGGAAGGTGCACTCCTTTTCCACACCTAAGGTTCCCAATCTGTAGTTGGCCAGTAATGCTACTAGTCCAGTCACAGAGAGATGCTGTGGACAGCAGAGGCTTTTAAAGTTTAGTGGGCGTCGGAATGCCCTGGAGAGCTTGCCCATTCGCACTCTGCGCCCCGTCTTCATATGCAGTGATCCAGTGGGGCTCGGGCCTCAGGATGGGATTTCTTCCTAGCCCCCAGGTGCTGCTGCTGCTGTTGGGAGGGCCACACTTTGAGCAGCACTGGTGTACAGCTCTCTCAGGTGGTCACCAGGTGGTGCACCAGAGGGCACCTGGGTCAGGAGTCACTGCCTTATGACCAGATCATCATTACTCCTTAACTGAAGCAAGCCCCATTCACTTCTTGAGAGGTAGTCTGACAGCACAAAGAGAACAGGAGCTTTAGAATTAGGGGCTCAGCGCCCATAGCTCAGCGGCTAGGGCGCGGGCCACATACACTGAGGCTGGCAGGTTTGAACTTGGCCCGGGCCAGCTAAACAACAAGACAACTACAACAAAAAAAAATAGCTGGGCATTATGGTGGGCATCTGTAGTCCCAGCTACTTGGGAGGCTGAGGCAAGAGAATTGCCAAAGTCCAAGAGCTGGAGGTTGCTGTGAGCTGTGATGCCATGGCACTCTACCAAGGGCAGCATAATGAGACTTTGTCTCAACAAACAACAACAACAAAAAAGCTTTAGAATTAGATCCAGAAGCAAATCTCTGCTCTAGTGTTTTCTCTGTGACAGAGTGACCCCACCCTGTCTGGGCCTCATTACCTTGTATATAGTGGGGTTAATGTCACCCACCTTGGAGAGGTCTTTGGAGATTAAATGAGACAATATTAGGAAATACCTTGTATACTGCCTGGCTCATAGAAAGCACTCAGGAAGTAGTGGCTCTTTGTAGAATTTCTTTGATGATTAGGTTAATTTTTAAGTTTCTCTAGGGAGGTTCACAAGAGCACCTTTATGGGCAGGTGGATGGAACTCCAGGTTAGAAAGGAAAGTGGAAAGGGGAAGAAACTGATATAATTCACTAGACTATGACTTCTCCATTAGCCCGATGTGTGTGCTATGGGAGAGAAATACGTTTGCTCTGTCCTCTCCTCTCCTCGCCTCTCTTTTTCTCTCCTATATTATCCAGTTCATTAAAATAGACCCCTCAAATGCCATCCACCTCTTCAAGTGTTTTCTATCCTCAAGAAGAAGTTTCCTGATAAAATGCCAAATAATGTAAATTTTGAATCGAGAAAGGACTCTGAGCCTTGTTTGTAGAATGGGAAGAATAAATAGCACAGGGAACACTGGGCGGGAAGATGCCTGGTGTACTTGACTGTCTGGGGACTCCCATCTCCAGATGACAGAGGCTGTGAAGGACAGAGATGGTGATGGCTGGACGGAGACTGGGCTGGGTGGACAGAGACTGTGTTGGACAGAGACTGTGAGAGAGGGGTGGAGACTGGGATAGATGTGCAGAGATTGTGATGGACAGAGACTGTGATGGATGGTGGGTGGGGTGGATGGATGGAGACAGAGATAAAGACAGATGGATTGAGACTTGTATGGATTTTCAGAAATAGGGATGGGCAGGTAGAGACTGTGGTAGCTGAACAGAGACTGAAGGACAGAGACTATCAGAGAGGGATGGAGACAGTGATGGGTGGACAGAAACTGGGGTGGATTGTCAGAGATTGTGATGAACAGGTGGAGACTAGAAAGGACCACTCGATTCTGGATCCTGCTTGGACAAGCAGCCTTCCCACATGCCTAGATGACTTCCCCTATTCATTCTGAACAGAACTGTGCCCCCTTCCTTCCCAGGATCTGAGTGACCAGGGTGAAGCAGATAGTCTTCCCCATAGGGAAAAACTGGGCCTCTGATATTTCCTTGGGATGATAGTAAGAGGCCAGATAAATTATAATCTGTGGAGTTGCCCTGACCCAAGTTAAATCCAAGACTCATGATTTATCACAGTGTGACTTTGGGTAAGGAATACATGTATCCTTTATCTGTAAAACACGACCGTTAGGGTTATGAAAATGATCACTTACACAGCATGAGCACAGAGTAGTTCAAAAATGTTTCCTTTCCTCCCAGTGTCTTTTCTAATCCTAACAATAATCCATGCTTACTGAGCACTTACTGGCTACCAGGCTTAATGCTTTGAGGGATCATCTCGTTAAACCAGTCTGCCACCAACCAAAAAGGTGGGTATCATTATTATTGTTCCAGTTTTCAGGCCAGGTAACTGAGCTGTGAGTTGGTTCAGTAAATTGCTCCTGGTCTTATATCCTATAAAGCAGGGGTCCTCAAACTACGGCCCGCGGGCCACATGCTTCAGTGTGAATTGTATTTGTTCCCATTTTGTTTTTCACTTCAAAATAAGATATGTGCAGTGTGCATAGGAGTTTGTTCATAGATTTTTTTTTAAAACTATAGTCTGGCCCTTCAACGGTCTGAGGGACAGTGAATTGGCCCCCTGTTTAAAAAGTTTGAGGACGCCTGCCGTAAATGGAGGAGAGGGCCTGCCCTTCTCCCTGCAGTTGGGCTTCATCCTTTCATTCTGCCAATGACTGGCCTGGGGCTTACAGTTGTGGAATGACCTCGGGCACTAGCTCTTTGAATCTGAGTCCAGGCTATTTTTTTGGGTTCCTGGGACCCATCAGCTTCCCCTCTTTACATGGATGGCTTCTTCTTACCCTTCCTAGCTCAGCTACCAGCTATTCTTCGGAAGCCTCTCCTGACCCCTGCACCCTGAGGAAGCTTCCCACCCTCAGTCCTCTGTCCTCTCACCATATTTATCTTCTCTCAGCACCCTCTTGCACACTTCAAAGTGTCTTAGTTAATGGTTTCTTTTTTATCCATTGCCTCTTACGCTCTCTGGTCTGTAAGCTCCATGAGGACAGGGACATTGTGGCTCATTTTCAAGGCCCATTTCCTGCCTTGTAGATTGCCTGCCAGAAATTTGTCTAAACGAATGCATGAAATGCAGCTGTTGTTTCCTGCTTCTGATGTCACTATGTCACTCTGACGTCGTTACTCTGAGCCTTTCAGTCCTGCCTCACAGGGATGTTGTGACAAATCAAATATTACACATGAAGTGCTTTGTTATAAACCAGACAGTGCCGTGCCCATGTGAGATGCATAAGAAATAGTTCTCTCTTCAGCTCAGGACTTTGATGAATATCCAAATCTCTCTACCTGCCTTCCCCAACCGGCCTCCTTGAGCTTTTCTCTTCCAATCTGATATATTTCTTGGCAATGGGGGAAAAATTTAATGCCACCTTAGTCATGGGTATGGGGTTAATAATTATTCCTTTTCCATATGGAGGCACTTTGATGCTCTGTCTTGTAGCTACAGATAGCTTGATTGATTAAACAGTCTGCTGTGGAGAAATGACTTCCAGACTTAAAATTCAGAGACCCAAGTTTTAATCCTAGCCCTATCAAATGGCAGACTTTGGGCAAGTCTCTTTCCTTCAATACAAAGACAATGTCAGGGCTGGAAGTTAGAGATCCTCTAGTTCAAGAAAGGAAAACTATGGGTCCATGGGCCCAATATGCCCCATCACCTGCTTTTGTAAATAAAGTTTTATTGGGACATAGCCAATGGTCATTTTTTAACATACTGCCTCTCACTTCTTTCTTGTAACAATGACTGAATTACAACAGAGACCATATGGCCTATGAAGCTGGAAATATTTACTATCTGGTCCTTTATAGAAAAAGTTTGCTGACTCCTGCTCTAGTCCAACCCAAACCCCTTTTAAAAACAAATGTGTAATATTAATTCCAGAAATAGAAAGGAACTTGCCCAACAAGATCACATTATAAGTAATTAGCAAAAGCAAAAAGACAAAAACTTAGGAAAGAATAACTAAGATTAGTGAATATTCTCCTACAGTCCAAAGGCTAGACATAGCAAGTATTCTAAGATCATTCAGAGATATTTGTGGGGAACTTTCTATCCTTATTTGATATTTATCTAAATAGGACAAGTATTATCATGCTTAAATGTTTCCAAGGAAATGAGTCCCTTGCAGAATCTTGTAATGAAGGCTTTGCAGTGTGAATCCAACAAATCTATTATAGTGAAAATATAGCCAAACGTTCATTGGTATTTTGTTTTTGTAATAATTTCTCTGTTATCATGATTCATTTGAACTTCACTAATTTGGAAATTGTGTTAATTTGATGACAGACTCTGGTTAAATTTGTCTTTGCATATTGCCTGACAAAAATGCTTCGTTAAGCAAATTGACGGCAAAAACAGGATTTTAGGGGCGTGGTATTTATAAAATACTTGAGGATGAATAATTTTTTTATGCACTGCCAAATCATTTAGAAGTGTTTATTTGAAAATAAATGATGACCATGAAAATCACAAATCATTTCTATCTGTTTATTAATGTATGTGCAAGGTCCTTCTAATTGGAAGATGTTCTGATAACATTTCTGTTTGGACATTAAAAGTCATTTCTCTTAAAATAGTCTGTTACTCAGATTTTCCATTAATTTTTCCACTATTTATTTTCCACTAATCACCCTCTTTCTATAGTAAGGCCCAAATGGAATCTCAATGTAGAAGATCCTAAAATGTATTATTTCCTAAACCATAGGAGTATTGGAATAATTTAGATGGTAAAGATAGACCATTAACTTTGAGTACTATAGTGAAAAGTTATTCCCTTTTAAGTTCTCCTTCAATATTTTTGATTAGTCAAGGGAAAAATCTCAGGTGGATGCTGGGGTGGCCCTGAGACCTCTACCATTTACTTATCTCCTTGCTTGAAAAAAAGAGAGTTGATCTCAGACGGGTAGTCTTCAAAAGGTAGCACTTTCCAGAGATAATTTAAAGCATTGTTCTGTTTTTTTTTTTTTTTTTGTATTTACATTTATGCCTGCATCTGTTCTGGAAAGTGATCATTGTTTCCATGCATGGTAATTATTTCAAAGTTTCCTTTTAAAGTAAATTTTAAGGAAAAAAAAGAGACAACCTTAACCAAAAATATTATGTATTATGGTGCAGGTGACATGTAGATATGACAAAAATTGCAATTATGGCATATGGTCATATGGGGAACATATCGAAGATGGTGCTCATGTGACTAAAGTTTGTGACAATGTAATCTAGTCCAATTGCCTTATTTTATGGCAGATAAAACTGAGATGTTGTAGCCATGATTAGGAGAAGGTCCCAGTTCCCAGCTCAACTCCTTCTGATAGGTGACACTGCCTTGATTCATTTGGGTGTTCTAGCTCGGGTATAGCAAATGTTTGGGAATGTGAGTTTGTTCTCTAAATGTGAATTTCTTTTGTTTTTCATCAACCTACCCTGCATCACGCTAGCACTGTGGCACTGAAGAGAAATTTGCTGGCGTGATGGTCAGTGGAACATGGGGTCAGGCCCTCACCTTACTGCGGTTCTCATTCCCGCCATGACTTTCTCACACAGCATCATGAAACCGTAAAACACCAGCTATTTGAGAAGAAAATGGTCCTTCCTCAGACTGTGGTCCACTTTTCAACAATATCGCAGGAAGTATTTGTAGTGCCCCCTCAATGGAAAACTCACTCCTTCATAACGTGGCCTGTTCCATGAATGACAGTCAGTGAGATCCCTAGAGTCCAATAGTACGTTTCAGAAGTATTTGACTCATATCTACGTGGGCCCTTCTACCCTGAAGTTTGGGTATGGCCCCATGGACAACAGAAGCTGCTACTTCCAGATCATCCTGAGCTGGGGGACCGGGAAAATGACAAAGCACTGCCAGCTGCTTCTTAAGCACATGGCATCCCGTTGTTCCCATATAGAAAGACAGCCTCTTTCCACTAAGCCAGGAATGCAGTCCAGGTGAGAATCAGTTTGCAGTGCTTAGTACAGAGTTTGCCATTTTAATATTTTACTGTATTTGGAAACCTTTAATTGCTGGGATGTGAGTCCAGTTCCCTTCATGTCTGAATAGTATAGTTTTCCCATTTCCCCTGCCATTCAAGTTTAATTCCCTTTCTCCTAAAGCACCATGCTTAAGAGCAATGTTTGTTTTGTTTGTTTGTTTGTTTGTTTTTATGCCACTTTGGCTTTTATTCTTCAGAAACTTTTTTTCTACAAGTATACATATAGAGCTTCAAATGTCATTTCAAAAAAACTTTTACCCAGGGAGGAACAACACATAATACATGCATATGGTAACATGCGCAGAGGGCACTAACAGTCTTCCATGCACTGGATGAATTTATACTAATGTATATTTATCCATTGCCTCTAACCATTGTATGGATGGTGCAGAGTACCCTTGAAGCTAGGAGGCCAGCCTTTCTACTCTGAATCAGCCAGTATTGACTTGGGTTGGGGGTAGGGCTGGGGAAAGTGCATAGCTTCTCAGGTATTGTCAGGCCAGGCGGCTTCTGTCTGTTGCAGGTAATTGTCTGGGGAAGGCTACAGCTGTGAGCAGTTAGCAGCCAACACAGGGGCTGGGGGATGGGCACACACACCAGCGTTTCTCAACCTGTGGGTCGCAATCCACAAGAACTATATTAGAGGGCTGGGGCATTAGGAAGGTTGAGAACTACCGAGTTAGACAGTTGCTGGGCCTGGGCCAGGGGCGATGACAGCAGAGACCAAATTCACATATGACCTCCTCTGTGACTTCCTGGGATAGTCCTGAAAAGTTAGTGCCTTTTCCTGTTATAAGCATAGAGCCTGCTACCTTTTTCAACATGTGAGTCACTTGCAAGTAATGGAACTTGCAAGCCCCTGGGTTCTTAGGATGCTGTTCATTGATGTACTTAGTGTACCTTTTAAAGCAGTGGTTCTCAACCTTCCTAATGCTGTGGCCCTTTAATACAGTTCCTGAACCGCTGCTTTAAAGCAATTTTGGAACTCTTTGTTTCTGAAATGGCCATCAGAGTTGTCATTGTATTATCCTTGATGTCCTGAATGTCACCAAAATGTCTTCTTTTCAATATATCCTTTATCTTTGATTAAAGAAAAAAAGGTATTGGGGCCCAGATCAGGTGAGTAGGGAGGATGTTCCAATACATTTATATGGTTATTGGCCAAAAACTCCCTCATAGACAATTCTGTGTGAGCTGGTGCATTGTTGTGATGCAAGAGCCATGAGTTGTTGGTGAAAAGTTCAGGTCATTTTCATCTAACTTTTTCAGCACTTCCAAATAGGGAACTGGGTTAACAGTCCAGTTGATACATGTTCATAATGAACAATACCTCTGACATCAAAAACGTTAGCAACATTGTTTTGACTCTTGATTTGGACTGATAGAACTTTTTGGTCATGGAGAATTGGCTGACTTTCATTGTGCACTTTGATGCTTTACTTTGAGGTCGTATTGGTATACCCATGTTTCATCACTAGTGATAACATAGCCCAAAGCAGTATCTTATTTCCCAAAAATATCTTGGCAAACTCTCCTTTGCTTTTGTTCATTGGTGAATTTCTTCAGAACCATGTTTTCATATACCTTTTCCATGCTAAGATTTTCAGTTAGATTTTTCTGTTTCTCTGTCGATGTTTATTTGGTATGCTGTGCTTCTGACAATATAATTGAAAGCTGATAATTTTGATGCACAATTTGATAAATTTTTGCAATGTTTTCATCATTTCTGCTCATTACTGTCTGCCCTGATCTCTCTTCACCAGTGACACTTTTTCCTCAGAAACACATTTAATCCATTTGTACACTGTCAGTTTTTCATGGCATTCTCCTCATAAACTTGGACAAAAATGTCCCTGATTTCACTTCCACTCTTGCCAAGTTTAACTAGAAATTTATGAATGCTTGTTGCTCTAATTCAAGATCTGAGATTCTTGTGATGGCACACAAAAATACACGACAATGATAATGAACACCACTCAGCAAGACGCCACCATGTGTCATAAACACAGCTGTGAGACACTGATATATCAAGCTTACAAGCCTTTACCAAGTTGTTTGTACAGTGTTGCCAATGTAAGTGCACAGTAGCAGGTTCATGAACTTAATTGTCAGACTTTGTATTTCTATTCTTAACGTGAAATAATCAAGTTTCCCTGTAGGTAGTTAGAGATCCAGGCCTGGAAATGAAAATTGAAGAGAGATTTGGGGTTTGGAAGTAGTAAAAGGTAGACAGTTAAAGCATGAAGGAAGGTTTTTCAAGGAAGTGGTGTGCGTAGGTTATTTGGTCTCCTATAGGAAAAGGTAGCTGACTCTTGTCGTTTACATAGTAGGTCTGCATTTAGTTCCTTGTACAATTATGTCATTCAGTCATCACAACAGCTCTGCATGATAGATTTTATTAGCTTATTATTTCTTACTGTAAAGATGAAGAAAGTATCAGTGAGATTAAATAACTTATCCAAGATTGCATGGTATAAGCATCACTGGTATATGGGAAAGATGGGAAGTCACAGGAAATTGCCAAGGGAGTGAGTATAAAGACTAAAGCATTTGTTCTAAAATTTTTTTGAAAAGGTCATAGGTCTCTTAGAAAATATGATGAAAGCTATGTCCACCCCTCTCCCGTGCATGTCTGTCTGTCTGTCTGTCTATCCATCCATCCATCCATCCATCCATCCATCCATCCATCTATCATCTATCTAGATGTCAGACATATACATTAATATATGTCATATTATTCCCTTAGGACACAGAAGTGGAGGTAGGAAAGGGAGAAGGTGGATAAATATACGATGAGGAGGTGAAAATGTGATGAGAAATGAAAGGGATGATGCTGAGGAACCATGTTTTAGGTGGCCAGCATATTTTCAATCAAACAGGAGGCAAAACCATGCCATGAGAAGAGGTGAACCCTAGGGGAGAGTTGGCTCTTAAAGGAATGTAGGGAAGTCGTGGTGTAGTCCCTGGGTAAAGGGGAGAGGGAGCTACCACGAGGTATCTGAGGGAATTTCCCACAGTACCATGGTCTTGGTGAGTGCAGAGACAGGTCTGGGTGAGACTCCTGTAGGTGCACAGCTTTGTAGTTTTCCTTCCAAGTTTGTATGTTCCAGACAATTCAAAAGCCATTTCTGTATCAAACAGAGGGTGCCAAAAAATGTATACACATTTTAAGAAAGAAATAAATTGTATTAAATTTGTAATGTTCAAGTCATGTTTGACTTCTGCAATTACAAGAGATACAAGATACAACATACAAGGTAAGAAACGTTACTGATGTACATTGAGTATTACAATTTTAATACAGTTTTTTCTTTCTTAAAATGTGTATGTATTTTTTGTTACCCTCTGTATGTATATTTTATAATTACATATAGTAAAATACACATTGAAGTATTCAAGTGGATGTTTTGAAAATTATAAAGAACTGTTTAACCATCATCCCATTATTAACATGATATGTTAATAGGATATTTCTATTACTCGAAAGGTTCCCTCATGCCCCACTCTGGTCCATTCTCTGCTCCTCCACCAACCCCAGAGAAAACTGTTTTCTGATTTCTATTACCATTGATTTGTTTTGCCTATTCTTAGGATTTCTATAAATGGAATAATATGGTGTCTTCTCTATTATGCTCATCTTCTTTTGGTTAACATGATTTCATCAGATTCACTCATTTGTTACACTAGTAATTCATCTCTCTTTTTTGCTAAGTGGCATTATTGTATGGTATGAATCTATCATAATTTATTCTCCTATGGATGGATATTTGGGTTATAAAGTTTTTGTCTGTTATTATAATATTACTATGAACATTTTTATACAAATCTTTTTGTAGGTGTGTATTCCTTTATTTTGGTCATATATCTAGGAGTAGAGTTACTAGGTATTTGGGTACATGTATGTTTAACTTTATAAGGACCTGGAAAATAGTGTCCTCAAATGTTTATACTGTTATTCACTCCTACCAGCAATGAACAAGAGTGCCTCTCCAGCATTTGTTATCAGTTTTAGAGTTTTAAACCATCTAGTTGGTGCAAATAGTATCTCATTGTGGTTTTAATTTGCATTTCTCTGATGACTAATGATGTTGAGCTTCTTTCTCTGTATTTATTGGCTATATATTTACTTTTGTGAAGAGTTTATTCAAGTCTTTTGCCCATTTTAATTAGGTTGTGTTGTAAAATTATTAGTTTGTAAGGCTTTTTATATATTCATTGTTTCCACATGAATATACAGTTCTGTTAGTACCATTTATTGAAAAAACTGTTCTCACTGAAGAATCTCTCAACTCCCCTGGGCTCCCCCAGCATTGAGTTTATCCACTGAGTATAGAACTTGTCATAGTCTGACTTTTATTGAAGTTATATGCCTGCAGGGAACGAAACTTTTCTCATTGAGTTGGCTTGGCATCTTGATAAAAAAAAATCAATTGATATTATATGGATCTATTTCTGAAATCTCTATTTTGCTCCATTGATTTGTTTGTTTCTCCTCATGTCAATACCACAATATTTTGATTACTACAGTTTTTTAATGAGCCTTGAAATCAGGTAATGTAAATCTTCCAATTTTGTTTATCTTTTTCAAAATTATTTATTTTGGCCATTCTAGGACTTTCCCTTTTCATATACATTTCATAATCAACTTGTCAGATAGATTTTGATTGGAATATCTTCTTAACCTTAAATTAATTTGGAGGAATGGATACCTCACACTGTTGCCTTCTTGAACCCATAAACCTGATGGATATGCCCATGTACATAAGTCTTTAATTGTTCTAAGGAGTGCTTTGTAGTTTTCAATGTAGAAGTCTTGTTTATTTTTCAATAGATTTATACCTGAATATTTCTTTTTTTTTGTTTTGTTACTTATTTATTTATTTATTATTATTTTTTTTTTTTGTAGAGACAGAGTCTCACTTTATTGCCTTTGGTAGAGTGCCGTGGCATCACACTGCTCACAGCAACCTCCAACTCCTGGGCTCAGGCGACTCTCTTCCCTTAGCCTCACGGTTTTTTTTTTTTTTTAATTAATCACAGCTGCGTACATTAGTGCAATCAAGGGGTGCAATGTGCTGGTTTCATATACAATCTGAAATGTTTTCATCAAACTTTTTAACATGGCCTTCATGGCATTTTCTTTCTTTGTTTTTTTTTCCTCCCCAGTGGTAAGACAGAATCTATTTACAGAAAAGAATACAGAAAACACTAAAGCTCCTGGTAGAGAGAGAGAGAACTCAAGTGGGGAGAGAAAAGCTCTCTCCGTTTTTCTCCCGGTCTTTCCCTGTCTCCCCCTTTAGGCTTTTAGTCTCGGGGTACATATAGGTGTATGGGTTCCTTGGCCAGGAGACGAATGAACACAGTCCCTTCCTGGGGCAAGGTGAATGAATGTGTCAATGAACGAACACAGTCCCTTCCGCCGGGGCAAAGTGAATGAATGTATCAATGAATGGACACAGTCCATTCATGGAATTGAGGCCTAGGAAATTCACATGAAATTGAGCTAGGCATAGGAAATGGGGGTTCCACATTTAGTCCTAAGTGTAAAGTGTAGGAGACACCAAGACACAGGTGTCTCCTTGGCGGTTGTCCGGACTTTTTGGCTATTGGAGCCTCCGGTGGGGGTTGGAAGTCCCCCTCCTTGCCTGTCATCCAGCCCGCTGGTTCTTCAGCTGGCTGCTGCAGCACCAATACCACCAAAGAGAAGGCAGCAGGTCTGCCAGCTCCGCTGAGCTGGCTAGGGCACCAAATGTCCTGCATCAATTCTCCCTCTCCGAGTAGAAACTCCAACTGCTGTTAGGGAAAAAGGGTGAAGACTCGATCTAACTGCTTCCTGCTGAATCAGGCGATGATAGAAGGGGGCAGTTAGGGTTTCTCCGGAGGGA